>JASAMX010003685.1:0-18334 GCA_030248175.1 Microlaimidae sp. YZB2_3 | reverse complement strand
TTGCACAAGATCAGTCAATCCCTATGAAAACAATCCTTATGACAATAAACCTTGTCAAGGATCAGCTGTGAGTTGAACCACGAGGTGTACCTTGTCAAGGATCAGCTGTGAGTTGAACCACGAGGTGTTAAATCACCCCCTTTACCCAACACAGGAACCATCTGACACCAAACAAAAAAAATACATTAGCGCGTTGATTGCTGAAACCCGGGGATTTAAAATTTATTTTGATTTTTTTGTTCAGACACATTAGTTTTTTTTTGGCTAGTAGCACGTGCTAAACGCACAGCTTTATATTTTCACGTTTTAAAAGTGGTATAAAAATCAATTAATTTGTCTTTAGTTTTCAACTGTGCAAGACACGAGAATAACCCTGAAGGCGGATTACAAACCGAGCAACCTAAACAGAATATACCCTACCGCTATCATGTATCATATATACTAAAAACTGCACTACATTTTGCACTTTACTTTGCACATCTCCGCCAGAACAATAACCTGACTTTTTTTACTGCATTTTAATAATCGTTTAGAAATTTCTTCCGGTCTATTGATAATTCAAACCCATTCAATTGGGAGTTGGATTACTTCAACCCGTGTAGATGTGCAGTACGTAATTCTTATGACTGCATCCTTCCAAGGTAAATAACCTGACAGTTTAAAGTGTTTTTTTTTTTTGTTTTTTTTTTTTTTTTTTTTTTTTTTTTTTTTTTTTTTTTTTTTTTTTTTTTTTTTTTTTTTTTTTTTTCTTTTTTTTTTTGGTTTGTTTTTTTCCCTTTCTCTTTCCTTTCTTCTCTCCCCCCTCTTCTTCTCTTCTTTCCTTTTCTTCTCTCTTTTTTTGGCTGGTTCATACTTATGACAAAACGTCCTTTGGACAAAGTCCAAAGGACAATTTAAAAAAAAAGCCAAAACGTCCTTTGGACTTTTTCTTTTGGACGAAGTAGGAATAACACTCGGAATTTGCCCTTTGGACAAAGTCCAAAGGACAAAAAGTATGAACACGTTGTCCTTTGGACTTTGTCCATAGAACGTTTTGTCATAAGTATGAACCAGCGTTTACTGTGTTTTATTTACTTTATACATCTTTGTGAAACATTGGTACCCCATATCGTGGTAAGTGGTGGGTTGGGTTAGGAAACCCCATTGACATTTATGTTTAGTATTTACTATATTTACTATATGATTGCATCCCTCCGCCAAGAAAATAACCTGACTTTTTTAATATGTTTCAATATTATTTTTGAGAAATTTCGTCCAATTTATTAATAAATCATTCCAACCTAGTAAATTATGGGTTAGGGAACCCCACCCGTACACATTATCGTGCAAATCGTATTAAACGGGTTGTTTTACGTAAACTTCAAGGTGGTGAAAATTAACGGAATCTTAAATTGCGCAGTTAGTTAAATGCATTGCAAAGTGCTCTGGAAGAAAATATCAAAACATGAAAAATAACAATTCTGAGCCTTAAACAGAATCTTTCAAGCTTATGTTGTTTAGTTTTTAATTTGATGAAGTTTAAACACATAACAAAAATCTAGAAAATCGCCAAAAATGCACTTTTTGTATAAACATGTTGATAATACAGAATAACACGAATAAAAACACTTTATTTAAGATTCATTCAGTTAATTTTGTGATAGTTTTTTATGTTTTAAAAATAAACCAATTTTCTAACACCCTAAATTGGTGACCGAAATTAAAGCCTGGCCGAAATTAAGTCAGATACCCTACATTTTAGGATAGGAGACAGTTAAAAATGCCTCAGAAGCAGGGTTTTAACAGGTAAATTTATATTCAATTGCTATAAATTTAATTATTAAAACCCTGTTGAAGACAGGTAGAAGGTGGCGAAATTTGATGGAAGCAGTTGGGAGGCTGGTAAAAACTTGCCTTCCGAATCCACCATAGTCACATAAGGACTAATTTCCATACAACATGATTAAATTTACAATATATCCTTTAGACTTTTGAGATCAGTACAACCATGGTATACACTTGCTGTATGTGCAATGATTGTTTTTTTAAACAATCACTGTACATACAGCAAATGTACCATGATTGAACTATATAAGAATATGTAGTGTATAATGGTTCTTGTACAGTGGATTGCAAAGTTATAACATTTAATTTGATAAAATACGTGATGTGACCTAAAAATGTATTCTATCAGGGTGAGAATAAGCAGGTGGTAAAGTAACCACTCGTTTTTCAAGAAAATATCACGTGTAGAGAAACACCTGACACATCTTAATAATAATTAGTTACATAACCACTGAAAACTTTTTTTTTAATTTTTCTCGCTCGCGGATTCATTGTTTATTTCCTCCTGGCAGCAAGCGGTTACGCCCTTAATTTCAGCCTGGAAGACTTTAGATTTAATCCCATAATACGAGTTTGATTTACCTTAAATAAAATTGTATATTTTTCACCTAATAAAAAACTTAATCAAGCGAATTATAATAATACTTATGATTATTCAATAAGTACAAACATGATATTTTTTCACTTCCGCAATATATTTTATTTTTAAAAAGTTTTACAAATGTAAGGTTTCTGTAGATAAGCCTGCTTTAAAAATATTAGGTATCTTTTATTTATGCAAATTTCAATAACGGCAATTAATAAGCCAAACACTTTTTACCCCTTCTTTTATCATGTCACATAAAGTTATGTATATTTTAAAAAAACAAACCCAAACTTGAAGCTGGTTTTTAATTCGAATAAAACTCAGCACTGAAATAAAATCTTATGAGTTCGAAAGTGTTTTCTAAAAAATTAGTGCATTATCGAGCAACAGCTGTCGCAAAAAAAACAAAATTTTTTTACAATTTAATAACCGCGATTTCTGGTTTTGTTGGCTTATTTTTACGTGGCTCGACATATTTCCTCGATCACAACACAATGAGTCGCCACAAAACATAAAATTATAACCCAAAAAATAACCTTAAAGAAACATAACCCAAAACTTTAGGAATCTATACAACGACATAAAACAATAATGTTTCTTGATAGCCTGGTTTCAGAGTGTTAATAAAACAAATTTATCATTTTTATCATTTTTTTATTTCTTGTGCGGTTGTGTCTCTGATTCCACCAAAACCTCAAATTGACTTCATTCAAGCTTAATTTGTGCGGTTTGTATTCAAAATGAACTCTTTGTATTTGAAATATATGGTCAAAAAAAAACAGTAAAATAACATCAATCAAAATGACAACAATAACTGTAACAAGTTCTAAATTTATGATTAATGCTATTAATAATTGAAGAATCATTTCTCAATATGATTTTAAACTGCTATTCAAGAATGAATTAAGATTTATACTAACAAAGGGCACGCTTATTTAAGTGCATTGTGATAAAAATGCTTTAGTGTTGTCAGGCTTTAAGCGAATATAATTATTTATTTATTTATTTTTTTATTTAAATTACAGAAACAATCTTGGTAAAATTTAAAAAAATTGCAGGCATCAACATTTCCGACACAGTTTATAATCTTATAGCTCCGAGTTAGCATTGACTCATTTTTCCGTAACAAAAATCTGAGCTTTACACTCACCTCCTTTCCGCTCATTTCCAAGCCGTCCCTGGCTCCTATTAACTTTTGATTATATATTAATATTGCAAAATGCAGGATTATGGTTCAACTGCCCCAGGTAAAAGTCTTTTCCTGATTAAACTGCGTTTTAGTATCCATGAAATAGTTTATGTAACACATGTCAGGTCGCCACATACTTTTTTTCAAAATTTAATAAAATTAAATTTAAATAAATTAATAGGAATAACAAACTAAAAATGTGTTGCACAAGATTCAAAAAATCAAACTTCTAAAACTGATACCACTTAAGTTTGTTAAAAACTGGTGAAAACACAGTTTTAATCCAACTAGGGGCGCAGTGACAAAACGCTCGTCTGGCGTACTAAAACGTAAAAGATTGAGTCCTGAGGGTGACACTCGCGAGTGAAAACTGTTAATAATATTGATATTGTTATTATGCATAGTGTTTTATTATGCTATCAGTGCTGCTTCGTTTCTTGCATATACGGTTTTAAACGAAATAAAGATAATTTGGCTCAGGAACACTGAGTAATCATTGTCAATTTTAATAATTAGTGTGAATTGTAAGCAGGCGAAAAAACCGGAAATATATATTCCCCTAAATAGCCTTGGACCTTCTCTTAACTAAACGTATAATAAAAATAAGAACGCATTGAAAACTAAAGGTATAATAAATATAAGAGCATTCTTCTTTGAAAACAATTCGCTGCTTTCAAAAGCGGAACATATCTACTTTATGTTAATTTAAGTCCTGAGTCTCGAAACGAAAATAAGTAAAACAACAGGAAATATTAAAGTTTTGATAACTTTTTAAAACACATGCCAAAAAATAAGTTTAAAAAATAACACTTAACGTAAAAATATGTAGCATTTTGTTTTTGGCCCTCAAAAGCAGACATCACAACTTATGCAATTGGGGATTTCAGATAATATGCTAATGCATTCTTATTTGCATTGTGTAATTTTATTTTATTAATTTTCAGGTACAAAAATTTGAAAATAAAAAAAAAACATCTAAAGACTCAACTCACTGGGTTTCTTATTCAAGTTACGGCTGCTTTTGAAGTCGAAAATTGACTTGCAAAATTTTTTATGGATTTTTATTTTAAACAATTTCTAACAATTTTTTTTTGTAAGTATTAGAATTTGGTCTTTAAAAAAGACTATGTAAAATAAACATTCTAATGTATGAACGAATTTTTGACGTGGTGAAGTTTTTTTTTGCGTATCGGTTTATAAAAATAAAACTTTGCTAAATTAACTTTAATCAAAAATAAGCATTTCATAATTTCATTGGATAATAGTTTAAAAAGTTTACTTTACTGTTTTTTAAACTAATTTACTTAGAAAAAAATTCCTTTGGTGAAAAAAGATTTGGAAAAGCTAGGGAAAAGTGTCTTATTTATGGTCGGTCTTCAGGAACAGTTAACTCTACAAACTTTAGATAGTAATTGATGTATGGGTGACAACTATTGTTGAACTATTAAAAGAGCTGAGCGAGAAACCAAACAGCTTCCTCTTTTTTGTTTCAAAATTTCCAACTATTATTACTCCCGCTTTGTTTTGGTTTTATATGCGAATGTTTATATTAACAATTTATTATAATGTAGAAATAATAACTAAAAATTTTAGCGTTTTTGTGAATACCTTTAAATTACATTTTTTTTAGTTTTTGTATTTAAACACATAAATTCCTAAAATTATTATGACAAAACTCATGAACAACCTTAACGATGAACTGTAGACCTTTATTTCCCTAAGCATTTTAAGCAAAACCTTAAAATCAAGCTAAATTTTACTCTGATAGGTTTTTTTTAAATTTAATTGGGCGTGTTTTAAAAAAATGCCCTAATTTAAGAATATCTAATACTTTTAATTTCAACAAAATCTCATTTGTTTATTTCTAACAATATTGTATACCTTTCTGTTCCCATGAAATACACTCAACTTTCTCAGAAATGACTTTCTTATTGATTGTAAGTCCGCGTAAATTGAACTTCTCAACTTTTTTGGTGGCAGAATTGAATTATTACAGGCCGATATAAAAACATCGACCTATTTCTTAAAGTTTAGCTAATAGCTAGTTATATATATACAATTTTAAATTACATATGACAATGATGGATTGAATAGTTTTATTTTATATTTGGCCTTACTTAGCTTTTATGTACTTTGCAATAAAAACATTTGTATATTTTGTTTTATATGTATATTAATACAATTTTTAAATAATTCAAATACACATTATTATGAACGTTTTGTTGCAAAATTTTTATTTCTTGTTGAAAGTACAGAATAAGTTTTGGAGTTATTGTGATTTTTATTTTTCGTGATAAAATTTTGTTTTGTCTTAAGTACTTAACGTTTTTGTATGTGAGATATGCTAATTTTATTATTTGTTTTCCAGTATTTTCATTTTTTATAAGATTAGTATTTAGTATTAAAGTTAAAATCCTTTAGACTGAAATTAAGGGCGCAACCGCTCTCCGTCAGAAAGAAATAAAGCATGAGCGTGTGAGAATAAAAGAAATAAAAAAAGTGTCCGAGATGATGTAACCAATTATTATTAAGTTGCGTCAGGTGTTTCTCTCCACGTAATAGTTTCTCCAAGAATGAGTGGTTACTTTACCCCCTAGCTATTTTCACCTTGATAGAATTCATCTTTTGGTTTATCAAAGCGTCAAAATTAATTTAATATTTTTATATTATGTTCTCAAAGAAATTCAGAAAAGCTAGGAGGAAATTTTGGAAGAACATTTTTTATAGTTTGAAAGCCTGGCTAGATAGATCGTCATGTCATCTATTTAGCCATATGCAGTTTAGTTTATAACTATGAGCATGGGGAAAGTAACAGCCAGTGGCCGAAATTAAGGCTGACCGAATTTAAGTCAGTTACCCTAAGTCTAATTTTTTTTTAATTTTCAAGGTTGTATTTAACCGTATTCATGATTTTATTTTAATTTGAAATGATTATTACGGAGTTTTGTGTTTGTAATAAGTATTATCAAGAATACATAATATATTATGTATTCTTGATATTACTAAAATAAATAAAACGAAAAGTTTCCAATTAAGAAATTAATTTTGGCTGATTCTGACAAACGCTTTTGTTTCTTTTATAACTTTAAGTATTTAAACTTTTATAAAATCGGTAGCTGCTTTTATAAAATCGGTAGCTACCATTCTTCTTTTGAAAAAATAACTTGTAAGCAAAATTAATATACTGCAACTGCTTCTATTCTATCATCAAATTTTTTTTGTTCACGTTTTGATAAAATAAATCCTATTGTATTCTTCTTATTTTTCATTTTGACTTATTTTTTTAATAAAAGTATATATTTTTTTTAAATAAAAAGGATTTTTGGGAACAGGAATTAGCATAAGTTGGATTGTTGGAACATTTTGTTGTCACAAAACAAGCTTACGTATCTAAAGCATAAGGCTTGCCGTGGCAACAGCTCAAACAAAATTAGAGCGAAATAATAAAGGTGGTTCGAAGCTTCATTTATGAAAAATTCGTCTTTATGTATTTGTGTATAAATATACGCTTAGGAAATTTTTAATTAACAGAACAGGGTATGTGTAAATATGTTTGAAAAATCTTGCAGTATAAGTTTTTTTCTTTTTTTAATTATTTAAATAAAAAAAGATAAATTTTTTGTCGTGTCCATAATAATGAGTAATGACGTATAACGACCGCCAGCGTTTACAGGCTCTAAATAAAAAGTATTTGCCAATTTTTTTATCTATTTCAAATGATTAACGCACATACAAATGGATTTCATGATCAAGCAAATATAAACAATTTTGCTCTTTTTTGACTGTATTTATCATACACGAAGCACGCCGTGTCCGTATTTATTTATAAATATAAAGAAAAATATAATTTCTTAGTGAGAAAAAATGTAATTCCATATCAACAAACGTAAACCATTTTCTCTCACTTTTTAAACATTTTTTTGTCCATGAAAGTAGATACTTTCATGGGCAAAAATTAATAAAAAGCCATTATTAGAAAAGTTAACAATATACAGGTGGGTAGGGGGGGGGAGGAGGATCGGTTGGTTATACCTCCAAAAATTTTGGCGCTATAGCCTGGCCGCCACATTCTCTTTGAAAAATTTTGGGGTCGAAGTCGCTAAAATTGGGGTTTTGTGGGGAAAATTTCAAAATAATCCTGAAGCCTGCCTTGGCACTAATGTGTTGCAGTATACTCAATTTTTAGATTGCTGCATTCCAATGCAAACACGACACTGTAAGTATTTAATCTCGCTGCTATTTTAAGACGATCTTGGATCGGTCCACTAACGACATGTTAACAACCGGCTAGGTTAGCCGTTTGTTGAAAACAGTTTTTATTAATTCATTTTGCTTTTTTTATAAAATTCCACAGAAATATTTCATATTTTTAAAAGTAAAAATTCACAATTTACAAAACATGATGAATAAGCTAAAAATAAATAAGCTAAATAAATAAGCTAAAAATAAGTAATTGAAACCGTTTTATTCATATTAAATCAATTTTATTACTTATATTAATACAAGCATTGTAAAATCATTTAATTTAATCAACAAATATATTTAAAAATATTGTTATAAAATATAAGTCTCCTAAATGTTTTTTACGAATAGTGCGTTGTTAACAACCAACTAACTTATCCAGTTCAGTTGACATGCCGTTAGTCACTGGCCTTTTATGGCTAAAAACTTGCATATTGAACCAATAAAATAGCACTGACAGGTGAAAAAAACAAGGATAACAAGTTTTCTTAAATTTTTTTTAGTTTCACCCCTATGTTGCTGTGCTATTAATTATTTAATTATTTTGCATAGCAGAATATGGAAGGCCGATTTGATTTATGATTTGATTATTTTATAATCAAACAAGTTATTGGAAAACGTCCTGGGCCGCTCAAAAAAATAAAACATCATAATTTTGAAAAAACTGACAGTAGTATTTAATTTAACAATCGTCCCTTTATAGCTATAAAAATTTTAAAAAATACTCAATTAATCTTTGACAACCGGGAAATTGTCATTTTTCTATTTATGCTTGTTCCTTACATACACTACCGTGTTCCTTACAGTTTACGGAAAAAAAGCACCTGTTGCAAAAGCGGAAAAAAGCACCCGCGCTCAAGTCGAAAAAAAGCACCCGAAAGGAGCGCGTGACAAATATTATGAATCGGCGTTTATTTATTACGTTATCAATATTGTATATAAAACTTGTTGCACAAAGTTTTTAAAGATTTCCACGCTATTATTTCATTAATTTTGCCAATAGTGATCTTTAAAAAATAATCCGGAATTTTTTGGAAACGATCGTTGTTTTTATTAAATAATTATAATCGCAGGGACTATAGACTAGTTCGGAATAAGGGTTTTTTAGTGTTAGGAAGAGGGTACATACCTACTAGCGCCAATCATATGTAGAGGGAAAATTGAGAAACAGCGAGCGACTAAGGGTAAACCCAGCGTGGCTGCTACAGTTGTTCCTTGGACTGAAAAATGCCTCCCATTAAGTAACCGCTTAAATCACAAGAATCTGACGTCACTCGCATCAGCCAATCAGAATTCGGAAAATGAAAGATTTGAAGTAGAAATCAACTTCAGATGGTAGTTTAGGAATAATTCTTATTTTGTGACATAAAAAAAGAAAATAGTTGTTTATTGAACACGTGAACACACTGTTGCAGCTACGTTTGGTTTGCCTTTAGTACATTTTACGGTTTAAAATATTTCAAATATTTATTGGTTTAAAATCTCGATCACTTCTCTTCAAAATTTCTTAAATACTTTTTAAATATTGCAAAAGCAAAAGCAGTTTTTGGGGATTTTTAATTTTTTGCCGCTTCGTAGGTACGGCGCTGCTTGCGCGCTTGTTTTCCAATTTTTTAATGTTTCAATTACAGAAAATGCTTAATTTAAAAGTTTGGAATGGACATTTTAAATTAATTTTTTAGTTTTGAATAGTTTTACAAGCAAAACATTAAAAAAAACTATGTAGGTTTAAAATTAGTTTAAAAGCACAAATTTCATCTTTATTTTTACTAATTCAAATTCACTGATCAGAATAATACTATTTTAGTGGTGATTTTAAACTATTGTGACGTTTAATTAAAAAACAAAAATTTATTTAGCACAAACTAAATTATTACAGCACTTCAACGTAGTGAAACATATCATCGTGTGGCAATTTTTATGAAGCATATGTTTAAACTTAAGAAACTAAGAAAGCTAAGATTTCTTCAAATTTTATTTTTTTCTTTTTGTACCCTCTCTCGTACAGTAAAAGACGCTTATTCCGAACTAAAGCTAAAGTCTTCCAGGGTGAAATTAAGGGCGTAACCGCTCTCCGCCAAGAAGAAATAAACAATAAACCCGTGAGCGAGAAAAATTTTTAAAAAAATTTCAGCGGTTATGTAACCAATTATTGTTTAGTTGCGTCATGTGTTTCTCTGCACGTGATAATTTCTCAAAAAACTAGTGGTTACTTTACCACTCATCTATTTTCACCCTGATGGAATTTATCTTTAGTCTATAGGCCAGGCGTTGTTATTTTATTTTTTCGAAAAAAAAACATTTCTGTGACATTCGTCGAAGGCCCTATTAACTGCGACTTTTTTTCATGTAAATTACATTATACGAAACCTTGCCAACGCCGGCTTGGTAGGATTTAAAGATGCCGAATACAGTTACAGAGAAACTTTAAAAGGTTCCGCCCTTTCGAACGTCGAAATTAACCATTTTTTAACGATTATATTATACTTAAGAAAATTAACGAATTAAAAATCAATCAGGATTGAATAACAACTAAAAATTTTGTGTACAATTAATTGAAGCGGACTGACCTTAATTCATATTTATTATTTTAATATTGGACAAAAATAATAATTGAAAAAAAAACTAAAACTTTCATTGGTATTCATAAAACTTCCGAAAGGATTCATTCGGACTGGGTCTTCTTGTTTTAGCGGGAAAACTAAATCAAGTCCAATACTTTTACGTCGACTAAAATCTATCAAAAATGCATTTTTAAAATAAAAAAGTATGAACTGTTTGTATTTCAACTAAAACAAGTTTTTGAATAAAATTTGTTAAAACAAATTAACGAAAGCGTGCGATGACAATATTAAGTACTAAACTCGGTCCAAAAAATGGACCCGGTACAGTTTTCTAACCAAAGCAGACGAACCCAGTCCAAATGAACCCGATCCAAAGTTTTGTAAATACAGTGTATAATTGTAAATATGTTAAAACTGACACCGCCAATTATAAACTAACAGAAGCTGCTAAATTTAGCAAACAGAATTAGAAAATGTGAAAAATTGCTCAAATATTTTATAGTATTGTGATTATTAATAGAAAAATCGCATATTAAGAGTTTGAAATTCAAATTTGAAGAGTTCAAATTTTAAGTTAACATAGCTTTTTTGTCATTTTTAGCATTTACATTGTATTACCCAGCAGACCAAAATTAATTTTATTTCATTTTTCATCTTTTTACTTTGCGAATACTTTTAAATTTAATTTTATGTTTATAAATCAATTACAAAAGTCTAAAAATATAGAAAACTATTAATGCATATATGGTACTAACTTATAACGTAATACTTTACAATAAGTTATGACGTAATAATATCATACTTATAACGTAGTAAATAAACGCTGCTGTGCGATACTTGTCATGCGCTTCTTTCGGGTGCTTTTTTCCGCCTTGCGCACGGGTGCTTTTTTTCGTTTTTGCCACGGGTGCTTTTTTTCCGCCACTCTTTTTTACAAATAACGTATATTGTTCTTCTGACTTAAAAGTTAAAAAGAAGTGGTTTCATTATTGTCAAAAACTGCTGTGAGCCGGTTTTTTGATATTTAAACCGACCAGGCTTTTTTTTGTCTAAAATAACCTCCGAGTAAAATTGGCCTGTTTTTTCCGATCTATTGTTGAACTTTTGTCAAGGTTAGTTTTTTACTAAATTCTGCAACACTGCTGAACAATTCGGGTCTAAGCTGGCTTTACCTTAATTGGATGGAGCCAAGTATGTAGGCAGCAACAAAGCATTTTCGTGGACACGAGCGATACGTTATAGCACGAAAAAGAGCTTTAAGTCACATAAAAAGCAATAAAAAATGCCTTGAAGGCAAGTAAAATTTCAGGTGGAACATTTTAAGTGCAAATATTAGGTGGTAAGTAAAAAGGAAATAATTCTGGATATTTAGATGCATTTAGTTTAAAAAATACGACAAAATTTTTTCTTCAAAGTCAGGAAGATAGATAATCGGAGAATTAATAAGTTATTTATTTTAGAACGCGACATAAAAGACCTATATATTTACACAAGCCCATGAAAAATACTACACTTAAAAATAAAGTCTTCCAAAGAAATAATCTAATTCCACCAAAAATATATAATACTATTAATATATAGTATTATATATTTTTGATTCCACCATAGTTCACCCACCTACCTCATAAGTATACAACCAACCTTTACTCTCTTCTTAATTAGCCAATGATAGCTAGCCATTAAAAACACACTTCTTAACTGTCCACCCAAAAGACTGCTCAAAAGTGGCCGACTTTTACTGTTGAATTGTACATCACTACGTTTACATTGTGATGCTTCAAAATACTTCTTTAAAATTAAAGTATGTCGTTCTTTTATAAATTTCTTTATTAATAATCAATCAATCATGACTTTTTTACATCAAAATAGAAAAAAAAAATGAGAATTTCAAGTGTAAAAATTGCATTGAAATGATGTTTTTATTATACAACGAAACCAACAACTGGAAAGAAATTAATAATGAATTGGCTGGAAATTCAAGAAAATTGATTAGCACTCATGAATAATTTCTAAGTAAAAAATTCGCTTTCACAAGAAAATGTTATTGCTTCTTTATTTGTTATTTAAATGACTATATTTATATAATAATATCAAATATATAAAAGTATCAAGCTTATTTGAAAAAAAAAACAAACGCTATGGTTTTTAAATAAAAAGAGAGCTAATTTAAATTTTTTTTTAAGTTTGTAAAAGAAATAACCTTTTGTGCCCGAATGCACAGAAACTTGTGTCTGCACTTCACGTTAGTCCGTGTATATATGTATATGTTACAGCCTTTAATGTTGTATAAGCAAATCGAGCCTATCTGACCTCGATATTTGCAGTGAATTGATTATTAAACAATAAATAATTTGAAATTTTTAGCAAAAGTAGATTATTAAATTATTCAATTTAGAACAAAAATAAATTTTCCAAAGGCTAAAGTTAAATATTTTTGGTATATTTTGTACTATAAAAGGCGGGAATTAAAAAATTTTTGTTCCAATTCGTTTTTTAGTTCCAACTCTAGTCCATTTTTGCTTTTACCCTTTTAGTATATTACCTTTACCTAATAAGCTAGCATAGTTCGAGATATGTCACAACTTTTTCTTAGCGACTAAAGATACGGATTTATGTATATTTTGCAAAAAACGGAGTTTAAAAAAATTTTTACTCAGTTTTTAAAGAACGTCATAACCGCGAAATTTTAATAGGGCCTTTTATATCTGTCTATTACTTTATACGTAATTCTTCAAAAATTAATATTGCTCGACTATCTACTATTCGAAATTTTTTGATGAGCTTTATCATGATTGCAAAATCATAATTTTAATTTAGTGGTGTTTTTTCTTAAAAAAAATTCCGATAATTTTTTCTTTTTATTGACATTAATTTATCTATTTTTTTATTCTTGAAAAGGAAAAGCATAAAATTAAACAAAGTAAAACAATTTTATGTTTGATTGAACACCCGAATCTATACAGAGCAAGCTGAGAAAATGCTTTTTTGCATGATACTTACCAATTATTTTATTGTTTTTTTTTTAATTTGAAAAAAAAACGGATAAAATTTACTGTTTTTAGGTCGAACAATTATTACATTAAAAAGATGCTATTCTAAAACAATTACATAGTTGTTGTCGCAATTATCCAAATACTGAATGAATTGTTTGTCATGACCATACCATTTTAATGAAGGCCCTAAAGAAAGTTTTAAAAATTGTAAAAAAAATTTCTTATTATCGAGTCCCCGGTGGTGAATTTATGTATAACAGGGTTATAAATACAAACTTTTTTCGAGTTTGAACTTATTTTCGAAAGACACAGCCAAAAGAAATAATTGAAATAATTTGTTATTCAAACTAAAAAAATTTGAGCAAAGATTTTTTAACTGTAGTAAATTTTTTTAAGTATGCACTTTTTTATACTATCTAAAATAAACATATCCATTTGTAAAAATGTAAATGCGTATTTTTTTATTATTTTTGGCTGATACTATACATTATTTTAGCAATTTGTATATTATTTGTTTTGTATCTTAAATGTGGGGTTTTGTGTACTAAATATAAGCAGGTACATAAGTAGGGTGCATCTAAGTCACCTGCCTTTCTTAGATAGTTTTTTCAGTATTTTATTTATTTTATATTGACGCAATTTTTGCATATTTCTAACAACAAAAACTTATTCTAATCTATTTTATTTTATTATCGATTGCAGTGAGATTTCGGTCACTTTATAAAGTTACACTAAAAGTGCAAAAAAAACTCAGAAAAAATACGTCTTTTGCTGCAATTTTTACGTGTTCTTTGGATTGACAACAGTTCCACGTAGTTTCTGAATCTTGTCATGACAACTGACTACACACGGCATACGCTAAACCCGTGTGTATTATCATGGGACAGAAGAATCTACGTGCCTTGATTTCAGTTAAGTATCAAACCAAATAATGTGTATGAAGGTCTATTAAAATAATCAATTATGTAAATTGAATTAAATATGCACTTTAATAATTTAATAATGTAGACATCAATATTTAGTTGGTAGGCGAATTTTTTTAGAAAAAAAATTTATCGTGAATTGTCAGCACCTTTCAGATTGGTTCTGGAAGTTCATAATTACACCTTAAACGTTGTGAATGACGCATTTATAGAAATTATGAATGAATTATTTAAAGTATATTGAACTAACAATACGGTTTTTATTTTTAGTTTTCGACGTCTAATAAATGGATACACTAAACAGAAAATGCTTTTAAAATAATCTAAATAAGGAAAATCCAACTTCCCTACAAAATTCTAACTGGGTTAGTAATCAATCACTTCAAAAATATGCAGAAGATCACCTGCCTTGGTCGCAAGTAATTTTTTTTTAATTTTTGACTAGTTTGATAGATATATAATATACTAGTTATTTATTAAAAACTTATAAAATATAAAAATAAAATTGAAAACTTTATTAATAACCTTTCATTAGGTTTTATTTAAAAATACTTGGTTTTTAAATTTATGATTGTAATAAACATAAAATTTTGTCGATTCGCAATTCATCCACAAAATATAATAAACCATTCATCATGGGGTGTATCACAATTCATTATTATATTTAAAAATCCACAAATTTTTTTCTGATTATGATGAACTGCTCTCTACATAAAAAATTAAGTTTGTAAAAACACATGTTAGTTTAATTTAACACTTTGCCTTTGGTTAAACTAACTAACTACATATAAATTAATAAATACAAATAATATAAACAAATTTTGAAAAAAAAAGTTTTTAAAACTATTTTTTTTTATTTGATAAAAACAAAGGCCTGTTTCTGCTATCTATATATTATATGATATAATATATAAAGACATAGGAGCTCCTAAACAGCTGCGGTTCGTTTAATTAAAACCCTTGAACTTTTTTCCGAATCTACCCAGTTACGAACGTAATTCTAAACCAATAACTCTAGTTTCTTTTTTCAAAGTATTTTGTGATGAAAACCTCAAATTTTAGTCAAAAAATGGAAAAAGAAACATAGTATAAGGATTTTTAACCCCAAAAATTTCCTGCATAGTGAAAAAACATCTTACCCGGGGTAAAAATGAAAATCTTAATTCGTTTAAATTGTTTGGTTTTTAATTAGAAATTTTTTTGTTTCGAGACACTGCTCGATAGTCTTTCATTAAATAATTATAGTAAGCCTTGGAAAGGTAAATAAAATAACTAATTTTTAATTTTGAAAAAAAAAACTTTTTTCAAACACATGTTTAAAAAAATAGGTTACCGAGCTATTATATTATTTGTTAGAATTTTAAAAATGTTATCAGTAATGATAGCATAATTTAGGCGTTTCTTTGTAATTTGAGGCGGTTTTTTAATGAGTCAATAATTGTCAGAATTGGTTATTTTTGCCTCCTTAGTTTTTCATTCCAAATAATGATTTTTATGTGAAAACTACTTTCAGCAAACCAGTGTTAGAAATTAGGCGTCTTTTACAGTTTAAAATTTATACCGACTCTAGCTTCTTTTGTTTACTCCCTCACTGTTAGCCAGATTTCGCTCGCACTTGCTCGGAAAATTGTCAATTCCTGAAATAATTTAATTTCAAACAAGCGTTTTATTTTATTGTGAACAATTAATTTTTATTTTACAGTTGGTTTTAACGTGAAATGGAGAAAACACTGATGACGGTGAGTGGTAAAAAGATTCGATCCAGAAACAGCGCCAGTCCAAATTTGGGAAACGGGAAAAATAGATTGGGTCCTGCAACGTTTAATTTGACGGATATAGATAGCGCATCCTCATTGGTACGGTATTCAATTCTTTATTAATTTATTTGAGTATTTTGTTTTGAATTTTCGTTATTAAATACATGAAATTGATTTAAAATAATAATGACGATATTGACCAAAGTCGTGCAAGAAATAATTTGCATAAGCATAGTTGGCACGCAGTCGATTGGTTTTTCCGTATGATTTTTAATTCAGTAATAGTACGTTCAGGAGTTTTTGTGCTGTTTTCCAACAAAAAAAATTAAGGGACCTTGACAGTTGCGAACGCACTTGTCACCAAACCGTATGCTAATTATTCCTTACGTGACTTTGATCGATTGATTTTTACTATTATAACACATTTTACAGAGTTTATGATGTATCAAAACAAGACGTAGTACTTATTTTATGTATTGAAGCAATTTTTAGAGTGAAGATTCGACTAACAAAGAAAAATGCGTGATCGGAAACGTATGCAAATTTTTGGCTCTTCCTACACACAACAAAAATTCAAATTTTAAAAACCCGAAATCAGGAAAAAACGCTTCGAAAAATTCTTTAATTGACGAAAACAGCAACAAAGGCTTAAAAACCTCATTGACCGACGAAATCATTCCTAAAAAAGGCCAATTAATTTTTGACGCTTCTTTTGAATCAGGCAAGTTGCTCCATTTTTACTTTGCAAAACATTTACACCGATTTCAATCCAAAATGTTTTTGTGTGGGAATTATAACGGTTGTTGGTATATGGAAACTGATTGAGATATTTAAGACGCGGGTTATAAAAAACTATTCATAATATATCTATTATTAGTTAACCCAATCTCATAATCTCTTTTTCTCAAAAAAAAAACCATAATAGTTTTACTTTGATAAATTTTTTTTAAAATTCTTAGTGTCATCATAACCGTAGTGGCACGCAGTGATGACCGCGATAAAATTTATATACTCAATGGCAACAAGTCGTTATAAGAAAATTTATAGGTTAAAAAAACATGAATCCCTAACGTACAGCGTAAGAGCGAAAAATCTAGTAATAATAATAATCTAGTAAGAAAAGCCGCTTATAACCTTAAAAATGAATATCCAATCCATCCTAAATTAATTTTGCATTCGCAACGCATAAGAAAAATTATTAGTATGTTATTATAGTTGTCAGTGTCACAATACTGCACTGGCGTACATATGAAGCTGAATTTTGGGACCAGTAATCTGCGAACGAGGGCTTAACACCAAATGGGTAGTGGAGAGGTTGTGGGCATATAACAGCTAAAATTTTTCTGACACCTACAGACCAGACCTCCCTCCCCCACTTATCTTTCCCTTTAATCTCAACTTTTCTTAACGTTGAAGAAGTGTTTGCTTTAGGCATGGTGTAACGGCAAAATTTTTAATTTTAAAAACATTTGTAACGGCAAAATTTGTAATTTTAATTCCAACGTTTCGATTCTAAAAAACTAAACATCATCAAGAATTTTAGCCGAAGTGGGTAAGTTGTTTTGACACAATTACGTTAGAATCCCTGATAATAATCTATTTCATATGAGTGAAACGTTGGAAAACGTGCTTTAAGAATTACAAATTTTGCGTTACACGTGTCTGAAGCAAACACCTCTTTAATTTATCAAGGCATGGTTTCCGGGAATTTGTTTACGTTTTGTTAAAGAATTTTAACAAATACGGCAATTATACTCTATAAAATAAGTATAATGACTCTATTATGCGGATTATAGGTAATCTAGGCCATGTGGATTGCATATCAGCCAATGAGTACGACCTTTTTCTCCGTCCCGACACGTGTAATCCAAAGTATAAACTCTGGTTTCACTTCACTGTGGAAAATGGAAAAGAAAATCAAGTACGTTGCCGTTGCCTTTCTCACTTATTTTTTAAAAATGCAAAAAAAAATTAAAACTTAATTTTTTTATTTATTCAGTCTTTTTCTAATATTTTATAAATATAAACACTGGTTTAATCATAATTGATTTTTAGAAAGTGACACTCAATATTGTAAATTTTTCCAAAATCAGGAGTTCATATCAGGAAGGAATGACACCGGTTGTAAAATCTTTAAGTCAGTCTACGTGGTAAGTCACATTATAGGTAAAATGTATTTAAACTGTGGCGGATAGCGTTGAGCAGCGTAGGTCAATTAAACTCACAATATTAATTCATGCTTTAAGTAGCCACTAC
>JASAMX010003682.1:0-13432 GCA_030248175.1 Microlaimidae sp. YZB2_3 | reverse complement strand
TTTGGTTTCGTCTTGCTTGCTTTAGCTGTAATTTGGGAACAGTGGTAAAACGGTAACGGTAACTTAGATCCTGGAGTCCTTAGATTCCTTGCCTTTGACTGGCGTCCTTTCGAAGCAAACTGGAAAGTACACCGACACCTTCCACTGACACCGACCGATTTGTAGGATTAGGCTTAGGCTTAGGGTTAGATTTAGGCTGTTTAATTTTGACGCCATCTGCCAAGGATCTAAGGACTCCAGGATCTAAGTTCCCCCAATCGATACAACCCACACCGACCAGACGGACGGACGAAAATCGGCATACTGTAAATTCCACCGACACCGACACCGCCTCAAATTTACGCAAATTACATTTTGATGTGCAGGTTAAGCTTAGGCTTAGGTCTAGGCTAAAATTTGCATAATACTAAAAATTACGGTAGATTACGGTAGATTTTGGTCGGTGTCAGTGTCGATGTCGGTGGAATTTACAGTTTGCCCGAAAATCAAGGGGGCAAAAGCCACACCGCCTAACCGCTGAAAAACGTTAATATCTCGGCAAATACTGCGATAATCTAAGAAATAAACACATTAATTTAATGCTTATAGCATTTTGCATAATATTTGACAATTATAAAATGTCTGTTTACGATATTAAAAATAATAAAATCTTTCGGGTTTTTTAGTTCACACCATCGAATATTTGACTATGCTATTTTTTTCTGTTTGAAAACACATAATCGTTTTTAAAGCATTTATTTACAATAAACGACTATAAATCCATATAATAAATTATGTTTTAGCTCAAATAACCAATAAAATAAACAGTTATTTATGGGTTTCTACATACAGTTTAAAACATTGGGGATCTTTTGTCCATAGTTTCAGTTTGGTAGACAAAAATTAATTGACGCGCGTTTGAGCGAAGAAAAAAACCCGGTCATTTTAATTCAGATCGTAAATCGATTATATAATTTCAATATGACCTTTTTCCAATAATATTGTGCCTTAGTGTGCGATCGATAAGCAAAAAAATTCTTTGCCGGGCACGGGGACCCCAAACGAGCCGACACGGGGCGCGGTCGAGCCGCCGTGACGGCGCCCGGCGTCCCCGCACCAGCCAGGCCTCGCCGGTTTCCTGAATACGGCTGAATTACGTAAAAAAAGATTGCCGAAAAACGAACCAAAAGATTACGGAAATCCTATCAAAAAAATTACCCGTGTCAAAAAAACTCGGAAGATTTTATTTTTTTAATATCGCAAACCAACATTTTATATTTGCCAAATGTTTTGTAGAATTCTATAAGCATTAAATTAATGTCTTTACTTCTTAAATTAATTCAGTATTTCTCAAGATATTAACGTTTTTCAACGGTCTGGCGGTATGGGTTTTACCCCATTGATTTCCGTCCGTCCGCCCAGTCGGTGTGGGTTTTACCGCTTTCCTCGTAATATCCGAGAGTTTAAGTCTGCAAAATTAGTTGAAGATGGTACGTGATTTTGGATGGTTAACAGACAATATTTAAAAGTTTATTTTGGGTTATGTTATAAAGAGGCGTGTTTTATTTATGCTAATAAAAACAGTACTAATTTATGAAATGTGCATTCAAAAGAAATTTGTAATTTAATGCATACATAGGCACGGGGGGGTTGGGGGGGGGGTTGACCCCCCCCAAATTCTTAGAAGAGGGGTTAACCCCTCCCACTCAAAGTGGTGGGGAGAAAAGGTTAACCCCCCCCCCCCCAATTTTGGAAAAATGAAGAAAAAAAATGTCTTTAAAATGACTTCTAACTGCCTCCAAACTTAAGTTTTGAGGTCAAAATGAATGTTTTAAGCAATAAAAAGCTCAAAAATGCTATAAAAAGAGCTTTTTGACCTAAAATTAGCGTTTTTTACCTATTTTTCCTTCAAAATCGAAAAACGATATGGGTAAAATGCACTCAAGAAAAAAAAACGATATGGGTATTTTGAGTTTCTCTAACCCCCCCCCCCCCCTAATTTGAGGTTTAACCCCCCCCCCCCCCACTCCCGGGCCCAAGTCTTGCCCATGTATAAATTTCAATGCCCAATGTTTATTCTGTTTTACTGCAAAAATTAAGATTAACGTAAACCGAAAAATGTTTCTACATTAATATTTTATTGGTACATTAATTTAACTTCCTATTTTGATTATATTAATTTGTTTTTAATTTCATTGTTGTTTTAAACTTATAACTGTGTTGTTACTTTTACTTTTCATTTTTAAACATTATCTCTTATGACAGGACATTAATTTTTTGTAATTATACATCCTAGTTTTATATTATTGATTAAAATGACATTCCACCCGTTTTTATTTATTTATAATATATATTATATAAGTTATAAGGTCATTTTTGCATAATATAATATAAATTTCAGTTGTTATCTTCCAATTTTATCTATAATTATTTTTAAAAAATTTTGTACGCGTCTTCCGTTGCTAGTTTTAATTTCATTATTCGACAGTATTGATAATAATTATTTTATTTTATTATTTTTAAAGTATTTTATTACTGTTTCAGTTTCCTGACGAAGAGCTGTGTTTTATCAGCATCGAAACGTTGGTTTTAATAAACTTTTAAATATTGTTTTAATAAAATTTTAAATATGCCAAATCACGTACCATCTTCAACTATTTTAATTATGACGTCACAGTCAACTCAAAAGGACTCCGCAATAAGTCCGCAAAAAAATGTAAAAATTAAAACAATAAAAACAAAAAAAAAATTTTACCTACCGATGGGAATGTTGATTAATAAGAGACAATGCTTTATTGGCTTTTCTAATATCCCAAAGTCTAATTTTACAATCGTCACCGCCCGAGATCAGCATGTCGTCGTTACTCTGACAGAATGAGTCAGATGCATCGTAAAATACTCTTAATTCTGACTGTTTTTATATTTTAACACACAATTAATATAAACAAAACGAGGCAGAGTCGCGTTAATTTTATATTAATTGTGACTCATTGTGTCAGAGTAACGACGATATACTGTTTCAGACCTGTGCACTGCCCCCCACCCGGTGTTTAAACGGAGGGGGGAATTCCAAAACAGGGGGGCACGGGGGGGGCAACTTTTTTGAAACGGGGGGGGGGGGCAATAAAACGGGGGGGGGGGCAAGCAGGGGGGAAAGAAAAAAAAGAGAAAAAAAGGAGAAAAAAGAAGAAAGGGGAAAAAGGGACAAAAAAAAGCGAAAATAAGGTAAAAATAGGTCTGAAATGGCTTAAAATACATTGAAATAGGCTAAAAACTGCAATAACAATTGCGATGATGGAGTCATCATGGGTCAAAAATGGAGTCATAATTTTAGGGTACTTTTTCATTTTTTGGCGGGGGGGCACTAAAACGGGAGGGGCAAATCCTCCAATAAAACGGGGGGGGCATTTCCAGACCGTGCACAGGTCTGCTGTTTGTTGGGATTGAAGTCGATCGTCCTCACCACGGGATTATGCGCGTTTTCTATGGAAATGCTTAGTCTAAAATAAAATAATAAGAATATTATTATAATTCTCCATTTTCCCAAAGTGCAATAAGTTGCGTAGAGCGCGATTTTCGGCAGATTTTGATTTTCAGCGCGCTAGTGGTAAATTTAAGAGCGCTGAAAAATCTAAAACTCTATCATTATAGAGTTTAGCTTGATTTTTAGGTTTTGTTAGGCTTAGGAGAAACAGAAAAGGCATTTAAAACTGTTTAAATGACTAAAAAAGGCGTTTCCGCTTAGTTAAAACGTGTTTAAAAAATGATTTTTCAGCGCGCTGAAAATTAGAAACTGCCCGATATTCTTTGAAGGCGCGAAAATGGCTTTGCTTTTCCTTCTTCCATAAAAATATAAAACCCCACCAGACGCCAAACTATCGGAGTATTAGAATACAAGAATACAATATCATGAAAAAGACAGTGGGGTTGCTCGCTAAATGTTGAACCAAAATTTTTCGAGAAATGTCGTAAAAGCAACAAGTAAATAAGGTAAAATATAATAATGTGCGAGTTTTCTTTAAAAAATTTTTCTTTTAATTAATTTTTATAACTAAAATTCCCTGTTTATTTCCATTATCGCTAATTTTGTTTAAGCCGAGGTCTGGTTATATCTTATTTATTATGTTTTGTCTTGAATTGATACTGAAAAAACCAAAATAAATAATACTATACCGAAAAAACGCGCAACTCCTGTGTAAAATATGACACAAATTATAATTTCAGAACATAAACACCGAAGTAGAATCGTCCATTGGAATGGCGCTTTATAAAAACATATATTTCCAGTTATATTCATGCTCACTTATAATTGCATATAAATCGTTAAAATGGTAAATTCAAAAAAAAGTGTAAATTTACTGTTTCGATTTTAAGGACTTGTTCACACAGGTTTGACAAGAGAAGCGACAAAACTTTACTCCGCCAGTTTACATCATCACTTCTTGTCGCTGCGGTTTTAACGTGTTCTTCTGACTTGTCACAGGCCTTAAAGGCCCGGTTGCACCATAACTACTTAAGTAGATGAAGGCTATTTAAGTAGCTGTGACTGGCTACTTAGAAAAAATCGGGTTTTATTTAGAGTTTTATTTAGCCTACTTAAAATTTTTTAGAAAAAAATTTTAAGTAGGCTACTTAATTAGGTCGATTTAAGTAAAAAATTTAAACCACCTCCAGAGGTGTTTTAAGTACATGTACCTACTTAAACTTAACTATTATTGTCGTATTTTTACGTCGGTAAATGGCGTTTGTACTGCTATTAAGCATTTTAAATAATCAAAATAGACCAACCCAAAAACAAAAATGTATAGAGTAACTGACTTAAATTCGGTCAGCCTTAATTTCGGCCACCAGCTGTATTTTTGCCATGCGCAAGGTTATGAAATGAATTGCACATGGCTAGATAGATGACATGATGATCTATCTAGGTATACGCAGTTTATCTGATAACTTTACGCATGGCAGAAATAACCACCGGTGGCCGAAATTAAGGCTGCCCGAATTTAAGTCAGTTACCCTAATTCGAGAAAATCAGATAAATATTTTTAATTTTTTTATTATTAAAATAAAATATAAATATTATTTTTTAAATTTTTTTAAAATAAATTTTTGACCGTCACCGATCCTAAAAAAAACCCTTTAATATATAGCTAACTTAATTAGAGATGGTTTAAATAGAATAAAGGAAAAAATCGTCATTTAACACCCACAAGTACAATTTGCTTTAGCTTTGCGTTTTTAGGCAATAGAAGGTTTTCAGAATTTAGTTGTAGACTTGATAATACCACAAAAGTCAACCGTAAGAAGAAGGTCAGTTCGCAATGTGTCCGTTTGCTTGTCGAGAAAATTTGGTGATTACGTATTTTATCCACAAATCTGGCTCCATTTCAAAAATAAAATTTGGGTGGTATTATTACAATTAGGGTAACTGACTTAATTTCGGCCACCTTTTTTTATTTTTTTGGATAAATTTTTCCTGGCACTTTTAATTGAGCCAGGATTCGGTCTAAAAATCAAACGACAGCTATTTTTGTTATTCCAGTGTAAAATTTAAAAATTTCTGTTAAACTTAAAAATCAGTGGAGGTTTAAACTTTTTTGAAATAGTGGCCGAAGTTAAGGCGTGTGCCATTAACTTCGGCCACCTACAAAAAACTGGCTATAACTATTGCTAAAACGAACGATACATATTTTAAAAAGTTTATTTATTCTTAGGTATTGTTTTTGGTACATATAACTTAATTTTTTCCGGTTTGCAAACTTTTATAGCTATTAGCAAAACTTTAAATAATTATGTAAAAACCTAAGTTTTAATAACACGTGTTTTTTTAATTTTTTTGGTGTGAAAAAATATTTCAACATCAAATGGGTTTTGTTACAGCCAGTCAACTTTAAAGAAAGCCTGGTAAAAATTTTATTCCACTCTACTAAGTTTTTTTATATTTTTAACCTAAAAATTACAAAAACACAAAATCCGCCTTAATTTCGACCACCTTTTAGATTTAAAAAAAAAAACAAAAACAAAAGCCTAAAACACAAAAAAACGACTACATAAACCAAAATTATCAACTTTAAGAATAACCAAGACGGTAAAAAAGTTAAGGAGTGGCATATTTCCACACCAACCCTTGCCTATCTTTGATGTTTCCTAACAGACTGTATTCCTTCGCCAAGAAAATAACCTTTTAACTTCTATCTGAGTTTTTTACTGCATTTCAAAAATCTTTGAGAAATTCATCTACCGGTTTTTTGATAAATCAAACCTAGTACATTGAAAGTTGGATTACTCCAGCCCGCACAGATGTTTACTACATAATTGTTATGAATGCATCCCTCCGCCAAAGGAAATAACCTGACATTTTTACCGTGTTTTAATTTAATTTCACAGTTTTTAAAATATTGGTACTCTATATCGTGGTAACTGGTGGGTTGGGTACTTAGTTGGGGGAAACTCCATTGACATTGATTTTTACTATATTCAGTATATGACTGCATCCCTCCGCCAAGAAAATAACCTAACTTTTTTATTGTGTTTCAATATTATTTTTAGGAAATTCCTTGTGGTATGTTCATAATTTAATACAACATGGTCAGACCTGTGCACGGTCTGGAAATGCCCCCCCCCCGTTTTATTGCCCCCCCCCCCCCCCCGCCAAAAAATGAAAAAGTACCCTAAAATCATGACGCCATTTTTGACCTATGATAACGCCATCATCGCGAATTTTTTGCAGTTTTTAGCCTATTTCAATGTATTTTAAGCCATTTTAGATCTATTTTTATCTTATTTTCGCTTTTTTTGTCCCTTTTTTCCCTTTTCCCTTCTTTTTTTCTCTTTTTTTTTCTTTCCTCCCTGCTTGCCTTCCTTGTTTTATTGCCCCCCCGTTTCAAAAATGTTGCCCTCCGTGCCCCCCCCATTTCGGAATTGCCCCCCCCCGTTTTAACCCAGGGGGGGGCAGTAACCCCGGGGGGGGGGCGTTTTAACCCAACCCGTACATATGATGGTGCAAATCGTGTTAAACAGGTTCTTTCACGTAAATTTTAAGGTGGCCGAAATTAACGGAATCCTAATATGCGCAGTTAGTTAAACGCATTGCAAAGTGATTTTAAAGAAAATATCAAAACATGAAAATTTACAGTTTTGAGTTTTAAATAGAAGTTATTTTAAACTTATAAAGTGCTTCGTTCTAAATTTGATGCAGTTTAAATACAAAGCGAAAATCCAGAAAATCAGAAAATCCAGAAAATCCACCATTTTCTGCTAGTTTACCTGCGCTGCGATTTTTAACAGTGTTAGTTTTCTCACAGTGGGGACTGCGATTTCTTTTGCACTCTTATCTGCTATCTGCTTTAGTCGCACTGCGATTATTTTCGCACTGCGAGTCTGGCTACACAACAAAAAAAAACAAAGCGGAGCAAAAGTTTTGTGTTTAAATGAGTAGAAGTCGGTTTTTTTACTTTAAGATGTCAAAACTTTTTAGTTTAAAATAATATTTTAAGTATTATTATTGATTAAACTGTGTTTTAAGTGAAAATCACCTGATCTACAGACCTGTGCATGGTCTGGAAATGCCCCCCGTTTTATTGGAGGATTTGCCCCCCCCCCCGTTTTATTGCCCCCCCGCCAAAAAATGAAAAAGTATCCTAAAATTATGACACCATTTTTGACCTATGATGACGCCATCATCGCAATTTTTTGCAGTTTTTAGCCTATTTTAATGTATTTTAAGCCATTTCAGACCTATTTTTACCTTATTTTCGTTTTTTTTGTCCCTTTTTTCTCTTTTCCCTTCTTTTTTTCTCTTTTTTTTTCTTTTTTGTCTCTTTTTTTTCTTTCCCCCTTGCCCCCCCGTTTTATTTACTCGCAGTGCGAAAATAATCGCAGTGCGACTAAAGCAGATAGCAGATAGAGTGCAAAAGAAATCGCAGTCCACACTGCGAGAAAACTAACACTGTTAAAAATCGCAGCGCAGGTAAACTAGCAGAAAATGGTGGATTTTTGCGAGAAAAGTCGCACACGAATTTGAAAGTGCAACTTTTCTAGCAAAATTTTGATCAAAAATTTAGTGTACAGTCAGATATTCTCTTGTGTTATATATTCTTGCCCTGGGTAACCACCCCCTAGCTTCCCGGACCGTTCTCACCTATGATTATCGCTAAAATTACTCTATTTTAAGCTTCAATCATTTGATCCGTGCTGGCAAGATTGCCAGCACGGATCGATAGAATGAAAAAAACTTGTTTTTTAGCGTTAAAACTTTTAACCTGAAAAGAAAAATTAAGCATATTTATACATTAAAGGTTAATCGATTTAATTTATTATTCAATAGCACAGATCGAGTGCACCGCTTTTTTACTGTGTACATTTATTTGAAATTGCCTAAAACTATAAAAAAACTAAAGTATTATTTATGATTACAATTCTACGTTAAAAATGGAATATCATTGTTGCATGAATTATTAAATTATTTTATAAAATTTCAAAATAATGTGAAGTGATAAAAAGACTTAAATAATCTTGCTACCGATTACTGCTACCGATCCGTGCTAAAATAAAATGCCCACCTATATATATATATAGGTACAAGTACAAAACGTGTACCAAAAATCAGTTTAAGAATTCTGCCGAACAAACATAAATAAAAAACATGTTTCTGGGTTAATTCTTGCGATCTTAATTTCAGGCAGTGATTAAACTCCCCTTAAGAATGATGTTTTATAGCCAAAAAATGACCTTTTTTTGAAGGCACATTTTATGCTGTCAAGAAAAATTTTTTAATAGTGCTTTAACCAATATAAATCAATATTTGTTAGATTTCCGAGAGTCTAGCGGTTCTAAAATTTTTTTAACTTTTTTCTGGTCTTTACCAATTTTGTATAGCAACCGCTTAAAATTGTCTCAAAATTCAGTCGTGAAAAAAATTAAAATTTAAAAAATGGGATAATTTAATAAAAATTTCTCTACAATTTAGCTTAATTTTTAGGCTTTGCTTAGGCTTAGGAAAAATAAATCTGATTAAAAATAAGCTTAAATTAGCTTTTTAAGCAAAAAAAACGGGGTTGGGGCATTTCCAGACCGTGCACAGGTCTGGTTCACCCATTGCCTAGCGCTCATAAAAATTCAGGTCACTCCGTACCTTGCATCGTAAGAAAAGTAATAGTAGTCCGCCTGTAGTTTTTTTTATAAAGAATAGAACAAACTATTACAATTAAAGTAACTCAAATTAATTAA
This sequence comes from Microlaimidae sp. YZB2_3, assembly GCA_030248175.1. Lineage (NCBI taxonomy): Eukaryota > Metazoa > Nematoda > Chromadorea > Desmodorida > Microlaimidae > Microlaimidae sp. YZB2_3. The sequence continues at coordinate 4,228 of JASAMX010003682.1, read as the reverse complement.
TCAAACTTATTTAAACCAAAAAACAAGTTTTTGCTTGTAAGATTACGCATGATACCGCTATGTTTGCGATTTATATTTCACTAGAAATAAAAATTGTATTATTAATCAATGATAAAACCAAACATTTTAAAATTTTTAATTGAATTCTTGCTTTATTATTGAATCATAAATCAAAAAACAAAAGAAAAGAGAGTTGTTACCCATTCCATTCTATATAACAGGGACAACATGCATTTTATCCATATGTTTTGGATCATTGTACTTTTGCAAATATGCCCTTATCAATGGCGCTAGGAAAAAATACATTCTGCATAATATCTTCGGAAAGAATCTCTTCTGCAAGAATAACTTTTGCAAAAATACATTCCAGTAAAATATCTTCGGAAAAAATAACTTCTCGCCGTGCGTCGCGGAAGATATTATGCTGGAAGGTATTCTTTCCGCCCTTCAAGAAATAAACCGACGAGTGAGACGCGCAGCGAAATTAAAATAAAGCAATCTTATAATTTAAAACATTGCCAACTATGCGAATTTATAAACCAAAAACTGTTTGATTGATGTTAAATTGTGCTAAATTACTACACTACGCTTTAAATATAAATTAATAGACTGATAAATTTATTAAACTAAATTACTAAATTAAAAGTACACTGGTTTGTTTAATTCTAAACTTAAAATTACTAGCTTATGGACAAATTAAAAACTTAATGCTTCTAAAAACTTAAAGTATAAAATTATACTAGTGTAAAAGGCTTTAAAAGCAAATTAACACTTAGTTTTAATTAAATTTATTTTTCCTGAGCCTAAGCAAAACCTTGAAATCGAGCGAAATTGTATTGTAATGCATTTTTTAATAATGTTTTATTAAAAAATCTAATTTTTGTTATGAATGGTTTGTAATGTTTTAAATAATACGATTTGTTTATTTTTATTCCGCTGTGCTAAACTTTATGGTTTTGAAAACTCAGTATAAAACATTCTTCGTTAGTTTTAAATGCTTTAAAAATTATTTAAAACTTTGTTTTAAATAAATTTATTTTCCTAAGCCTAAGCAAAACCTAAAATCAAGCTAAATTGTATTATGATACATTATTAAATAATGCTTCTTTAAAAAAATGTTGATATTTTTATTATTTACAGGTTGTACGTAATGTTTTAAATTATAAAATTGTTTATTTCCATTCCGCTGCGCGTCTCACTTGTCAGTTTATTCATCCAACGTTCAGCGTTAGAAGGGCGGAAAGAATACCTTCCAGCATAATATCTTCTGCGACGCACGGCGAGAAGTTATTTTTTCCGAAGATATTTTACTGGAATGTATTTTTGCAAAAGTTATTATTGCAGAAGAGATTCTTTCCGAAGATATTATGCAGAATGTATTTTTTCCGGACACCTTATCAATAGATCTTCGTGAAAGCTTAATATAGATAGAGAAGGTACATAGAAGGTTTTAGGTTAAAATTTTAAAAAATTTTTGAAAAATGATTTTTTAAAAAATTAAAATACCAACAATAGCTTGTTGAAGAATAAAGTGTCGAATAATAGATCGGAGATGTTTTGCTGTTTTATTAGGCACCCTCGTTTTGAAAAATTACTTTCCCGTCCCCCTCCACTCACTTCTTCAATTTTGAAGATGCCCCTGTTTACCCCGTTTGAGGAGCATTGTACAGGAACAGGAGAGTAACAATAAAAGTAACAATAACAAGTAACAGCAAAAATATCCTAAACAGGACTGTTTAAGATATTGTTACTCGCAAATTAGTTCTCGTGTATCCAGACCTGTGCACTGCTTCCCCGCCGGGTTTTATTGGGGGGGGGTGCAGCGCACAGTTCAAAACCAGGGAATACGGGGGGCTACTTTTTTTGAAACGAGGGGGGAAAACGGAGGGTCGCAAGCAGGGGAGAAAGAAAAAAGGAGAAAAAAAGAGGACAAAAAAGCTAAATTAAGGTAAAAATAGGTCTAAAATGGCTTAAAATGCATTGAAATAAGCTAAAAATGCAAAAATTTTGCGATGATGGCGTCATTATAGGTCAAAAGTGGCGCCATAATTTTAGGGTACTTTTTCATTTTTGGGCAGGGGGGCAATCAAACGGAGGGGGCAAATCCACCAATAAGGCGGGGGTGGCAAATCCAGATCGTCCACAGGTCTGTGTATCCATTTTATTTATTAATAATTTTCAAATATTTACTTTCAGAATGAAATATGAACTTTTTACAAAAATCTGGCGTGCCTTCCAAGCCTTTGCCGAAACCTCCCGTTCCCGCCAAGACCAAGTATAACTCGACAAACGAAAAACCCCCGCCTCCACCGAGACACTCTTCTCTGAGCCCCGGCGAATCCGGCAATAGCAACTCCCCTTCAACAAGCCAAATGGATCGCGCCGGCGTGTCGGCCGCCGTGAAAGCGTTTTCATTCGGACAAAAAACTGACACAAAAAGCGGTCAACAATCGAATTCGAACAAAAATAAACCAACAGTCGTTCGTCCCTCGCTTCCGTCCAAAGCTGCCTTACAGTCAACGCTAAAAACGGCGAATTTCATAGCGTCTGCGGCCCCCAAGCTACCGCCGAAACCGAACGTCTCGCCGCAGAAGGGCTCCGAAAGCGATCAAAATTCAGGTAATAAGATAGAAGGAAAGGTTATGTGTGATGTTACTTAAGAATATATTGATGGAAAATTTTTTTTAAAAAGTATATATTTTAATGCGATATTATAAAATTTATATAATAATTGAAAAATATATTTTTGAAAAACTATATAAAAAATAAAGATTAGACTAAGATGAAAATTTTTTTGAAAAATTAAACGTATTTTAAGTTTTACATTTGGTACAGAATTATTTTAAACGTGAAAATTTAACAAATAGCTACCATAAATGTGTAAAGTAAGCAAATACAGAAACACCATAAAAGGCGTAGAAAGCAGGTTAGGAGAAAACACCCAAATAGGTGCAAGTACCGCTGCAAGTACCTAAAAAGCTGTAAGTACCTGTTTGAACGAAGCATTAATAAAATGATTAGGTTTGTGAAGAAGGTCATAAATTAAAAATAAACAATATATTATATAAAGTTGAAGTCTCAAAAAATTTAAAAAGCAAACAAGATGTGTGATACATTTAACATCAATCAATTTGTATATAATTTATACTTAAAGTGTCTAGGTAGTGGTTATGATTTTGAGGTAAATCAAAACAGGGCTAAGGTAAAGGTTGGTTTTAAAATCGCTAAAAAATTATTAAAATGGTATGAACGGAAATGGAGAGTAATAAAACTTTGGAACAATCTAAATTTAAATGCTTTCTCAGAAGTTTTGTTACTTTCCATTCCCTTTTAACAAACATTTAAATTACATTGTGTTAAATTAACCCCAGGACAAACTTTCAAAATATTTTTGGAGTTGGTAGAAGAGAGAGGAAATGAAGATCAGAGGCATTTAGGGACATGACATTGCCAGACCTGTGCACCCCCCCCCCGGGGAGGTTTTATTGGGGGGGACAATTCCAAAACAGGGGGGCACGGGGGGCAAATTTTTTTTTTTAAATGGAGGGAGGGGCAAGCAGGGGAGAAATAGGCTAAAAACTGCAAAAATTTCGCGATGATGGGCCAATGGCGTCATAATAGTTACAAAATGGCGTCATAATTTTTGGGTACTTTTTCATTTTTCCGCGGGGGGGGGGAGCAATTCCTATAATAAAGCGGGGGGTGGGCATTTTCAGATTGTGCACAGGACTGCATTGCTGTAAAATTTGGAATTACTGGAAACATTCCCTAATTTTATATACCTTTTTTTATAGTCATTCTTTTCTAAATCTATCTTCTTTTCTTTATTTAAGGATTCAAGCTGTCAGATGTGCGATCGCTATTTGAAAGCGGGAGCTCCGGAAGTACCCCCGGCCGACCCGTACCCGCCCCCACTTTGGAGGATTTGAAAAACACGAAACGGACATTGGATGCCGCCGTCCAATTGGAGAAAAGTCTCCCTACCGTTGTCCGTCCCTCCCACTACGCCGCTAATCCACAGACGCGCGCAAAAATGTGTAATGCTGCGGCCGCGGTTTACCGCCAGCAGCAACAGCCGAGTGGCTCCGACCCCACCGTGGTGCGGCCGACCGCCAGGAATTCAGTACACGAACTCCGCAGCCAGCTGGAGGGGAAGCTGAACTTCGGCGAGCAACAGCATGTCACGCCGACGGTTGGAAGAGCGCCGGAAACGACGAGAACTTGGGAA
>JASAMX010003680.1:0-67380 GCA_030248175.1 Microlaimidae sp. YZB2_3 | reverse complement strand
CAACACAAAAAATGTTTTGATTTGCGCAGTGTAATAAGCGGGCCATAATAGAGGCTGAGTTGAAGTCCCATGGATTTAATTAAATGTTTGATTTAATATAACGAGAAAAGTTATTATTGTTCAAAGAAACCATTTCAGAGGAATAAATCCGTTTTGATTCAAATAGTTCTGCAACCAATTAAACAAACAAAAATTTTATTTTTCTTAAACATTTACATTCGACCTCACGTCAACAATACATTTACAAATTAATAAAAAAAACAAAAAAACGAAAGTTTTTTATAATTATTTAACACTTGTTTGCGTTATTTAATAATTCTTATTTGTTAATTATTTTATAAACAAGAACGTATTACGCGAATTAATTATTTAAGAATTAAAATATTAAGTAATTTTGTTTTATCGCAGTCGCGACACTCCCAATGCAGCAAGACAAAATATTGATATCAGTGTATCAACAGGTAAATTAAAATTTTCAATTTTCAACTTCGTCATTAGAGGCCAATAGTTTTTTAAGCAGAATGCGAGCTTTAACTGCTGCGGCACGTTTACTTCGCGTGAAATAGGAACTGGTATCATGGTCGTTTGTTGAATTCTTGCTATTGGTAGTATGCATAACTTTTGAATTTAATTTCTTTTCATCTGCGTTTGAAAACTGTTTTTCAAGGTTTCTTCCAGAATTTTCAAAGTATTCGGTTTCTAAAGGATACAGCAGGTTTAATGGGCGCCAAAGTTTATGTTGATTTGAAAGAAGAATTTCTGCTGCTCTTGTGGTACCATCGAAACTAAGTCTAAAACTGATAATCTTCGCCAACCTCCAGATGGAACGTGGGGATCCATCTTTTAAAATTACTGTTTGACCGATTTTGGGAGTCTCAGTGCAAACTACTCGTGATTGCATATAATGGGTTTGCATCCTTTCACGAAGACATTGGAGATACTCTTCACGCCATATTTTCAAAATTGCTCTAGTAATTGATGTCCTTTCTTCCAGGACTCCAGTAGTGAGGACGCAAAACTTCGAACAGGTAAAAAATCTGGGTCAGTTTCATTTTCAGCTTCATTTATTGATTTCAAATTCAAGACAGGATCTGCTAAGCGTCTAGAATTTAGGCAAAGAAAATCAGATGGCGTGATAGTTATGCCAGACTCAAAATTATTTCCAATAAAATATAGAGGTCTTGAATTTATTGCAGATTCAACTTCACAAATGGTCGCTTCCATTTGATCTCGTGTTAATAATATGCGTCCAAGAGTCTTACGCAGGGCACGCTTTACCAACCCAACCAATCTTTTATAAAATCCCCCCATCCAGGGGGCGTGTTCCACAATAAAGTTCCAAGCTATTTTTTGATTTGCCGCATAATTCTGAACCTCCAAGCACTTTGTAATTTCCTCCCCCAAGCTTTGTCCAAAGTTTTTTGTGTTAGCTTGAATTGTGAAGCGTTATCTGAAATAATCTCTGCTGGACAAACTTGACGACTAATAAATTTTCTTAATCCCATTAAAAAACATTCTGCTGACATATCACTCATAAGTTCTAAGTGAATGGCTCGCACTGCCATACATGTAAACAAACAAATGAAAATTTTTGATATGGATTTGTCAGCTGGATTTCGAATGTAAAGTGGACCCAAATAATCTAATCCCACGTAGGTAAAAGGGTTAGATGCTGCAACTCGTTGACGCGGCCATGGAGGCATTTTTGGCAATTTAAAAGGTCCACCTCATGCCGTTTGCACACAAGACAGTCTTTTAGGATCTTCTTTACAGTACAGCGTCCTTGCGGTATCCAGTATTCTTTTTGGATCTCAGCTAAAGTGTGATTAACACCAAAATGTTGAATATTTTGATGCTTTTCTTCACAAATAAGCTTTGTTAAGTAATTGTTTTTTGGAAGAAGTATAGGTTTTAAGGCAGTTTCTTGCAAGTCCGCATACTCCAATCGTCCATGGCACTTTAGAAGATTTTCACTATCTAACTAAAGTCCCAACTGCAGAACTAACTGGTTTTTTTCAAGATTATGATTTGCTTTATTTTTTAAGTATTCAATTTCCTTTTGGAAATTGTTTTTCTGGGCTTCTTTTATTCAAATAACTCTGGATTGATTTATTTCCATTGAAGTCAAGTCCTTTCCAGAAGGTTTTCCTTGTTTCAGATTTTCCACAAATCTTTTGACCCAAGCAGTGACACGTGTTAAGCGAGAAAGTGAAGAAAAATTTCTAATATTTATTATTGCTTCTAATCCTGAAGGACCTTCCCCTGCCACATTTGAAATCTCGTATAAGGTTTTGTTAACTCTAGTTTCTGGTAAGATATCATTTTCATTTATTTCATTAATTTCCCAGTGTAGCCAGATTTTTTCATCTTTTTCAAGCCACTTTGGGCCTTTCCACCAGAGTCTGTTTTCCACTAATTCCTTAGTTTCCATTCCTCTTGATGGCAAATCAGCGGGATTTTGTTCAAAACAAACAAACCGGACGCTACAGAGAGCTAAATCTTCACTAATTATTTTTCTGATTTCTTTTAAACGATTTTTGACAAAACTCGTCAGTAATTTAATCGTTTTTAACCAGTGCAGAACACACTGGCTTTCAGTCAAGATAATAATTTTTTGAATTGGTAGCTTCAATGAGGAACTGACGAGTTTAAGAATTCTAACTCCAACCAATATAGCCATGAGTTCCAGGCGTGGAATAGTAAGCACCTTTTTAGGAGCTACTCTGGATTTTGAAAATAAAATGTATGTCCAATTTATTCCATTTTCAGGTACTCTAAGATATACTGCAGCTGAATATGCAAATTTCGAAGCGTCACAAAAGCAAAGAAGCTGGTGAATTTGATTTTCCTTTGGTCAATGTTTAAATATCGTTTTATATGATGATAAGGAATTTCTTTGGATCCTTGCTAATTTTCAACCATTGTTTGGTTTCATATGAACCAGCGGGACTATCCCAGTCTAGATTTTGTTTCCATAATCTTTGCAAAAATATTTTAGCTTTAATGGTAACCGGTGTATATAATCCCAAAGGGTCAAAAACACCGGCCGTGTTGGAAAGAACCTTCCGCTTAGTGCATATTTCATCATTTGATGACAAGCGGTTTGAGGTTTCAGCGATAGAAAGGACGTCTAATTTGTGATTCCATAAGAGCCCTAGTACCTTTTGAGAACTGTCAGCAGAACGGTCTGACTCAGGAATACTTCTATTCACTAAAGAATTATTGGAACACCATTCTCTCAAGTTCACTGAAATGTCCTTAAATATCTGCTTTGCTTCTTTGTAAAAACGTTTGGCTTCATTAGCAGTGTTTACTCCAGTGATAACGTTGTCTACGTAAATATTCTGGCGAATTTTTTCAGCTACAAAAGTTCCCCTTTTTTTAAGTGGTGTGAAACAACAGCAGACAATAGATATGGGCTCAAAATCACACCAAAAGGTACTCGAGTGAATCTACAAACACGGATGTTGGAGTCAGAGAAAGGTTTGAAGGGGTCTTTTAGCCAAAAGAACCTTACAACATCTCTTTCTGAAGGCTGTAACCCGACTTATAAAAACGCTTTTTCTATGTCTGATACCAGAGTTACTTGATGTAGTCGAAATCTGAGGAGCAACGCGCAAACATCTTTTAACATAACAGGGCCTCTATGAAGACAATCATTTAGACTGTTATTTGTGGCTTTGGTTTTAGCAGAAGCATCGTATACTACACGGATCTTTGTGGTCGCTTTTTGTGGAGTTTGCACTGCGTGATGAGGAATGTAATGTTGATAAGGCCCAAGCACTGAGGTTTCGTTTACTTCCTCAACAATGCTCTTTTTAATCTGATCATTGATAATGGCAAAATATTGTTTCATTTTCTCATGATTCAGCCGTTTTTTAAGCGATTTTAATCTGCCTAAAGCTAACATTCCGTTTTCAGGAAGATTAGGAAATTTGGCTTTCCAAGGCCATTGTATGTGGTACCTTCCTTCTTTAAAATAAACGGTTTCATTAAATTGATTGAGTGCTTGATCATCATTTGTTTCTCCACCATGTTCTTTTATTCCAAGTGTTTCTAAATCCCACAGATTTGTTAAGTTTAATTTGTCCATTATTTTTTCATTTACATAAGTCAAACTTCTTTGGGAGTCTTCTTGACTTGTTTCAGTGAGAGTGAGCATCGAAACTGACGTTCCAGGTCCAGTCAAATTTGACGTTCTACCAGTTAAGATCCAACCTAGTTCAGAATCTAATAGGTAAAAACCAGGACAAATTTCTTTTCTTTCAGAGTTGATAAGATCGCAATAGTAGTCGTTTCCAATCATTAAATCAGTTTTCTGTTTTGTTCCAGCAGTAAGTTGTTTATCAGCGAACGTTAGATTCCAGTAATCACGTAGCTGCAAAGCGTCCATTTTTGGTTTCTGAATATTTCCTGTAATTTTGGGTACCACATTGACATGCACCAACAAATGACTGGAATTTTTTAATTGTATTTTCACTTCTGCGGTTTTGGTACTAAATTCCTTTGATATACCAGTCCCAAAGGGAAAAACTGAAAGTTTTTGGCTGCCCTTTAGTTTTAATTGCAACTTACGTGCAAGGGATTCTGTTATATAACTTCGACTACTTCCTGTATCCAATAAAATTTGGGCAGCAGTTTGAAATTTAAAGTTGGGGCTTTTTATCACTGCAGCTGCTGTCTGCATGAGAACCTCTGTCTGCATGAGAACCTCTTGATGCGAGACAAGCAGCATTGTCTTTTACAGCAGGAGTAGATGATTCTTGATTGTATCCGGTCATATGCCGTTGCTGTGGGCACAAGCTGCGATGATGTACCTTTTTTTATACCGCAGTAAAAGCAAGGACGACGAGATGGACAATCTGATTGACTATGGTCTGGTCCAAGGAAAATAACACAATTATTATTTAATTTTTCTTTTCTGACCTCAATATTAAGATATGTCCAACATTGATCACTTCAATGTCCTTCTTTTTTGCAGTATCGACATTTGGGTGAAAACAAAGGACTCTTTTTTACGTTTTCTTGGTTTTTGTTAGATGAAACTAGGGCTTGTGCCGATGAATATTTTGAAGAATTGGACTGTTTAGAAAACTGCCCTTGAAACGATTTGTTGTGTTTTTAGTTTCCACGGTCCCACGATTTGATAGATTGAAATTTCAGATTCCAGCCTGAGGGCTGCGGGAACTTTTTACCAGGACCATCTGATTGTTTTTTACTGGACACTAAGTTTTCAACAAATTCTGTAGTTTTGCAAAGAGAAACATATTCATGTAAGTCTTTACAAAAAGACTCCACTGTCCAACTTACCGGATTTTTTGCACTTAAAACTATTGACTTTTGCACCTCACTTGGAATTTTTCCAGGATTGTTGACAGAGCGAAGTTGTTGTCATCTACTTTCTCTCCAATTGAGTCCAAAGAACGTATAATTTTCTGAATTTTATCATAAGTCTGACGAAGATGAGTGGTGGAGTTTGATGACACCGGGCAACTTTTGTAGTTTTGACACAAGGGTTCGTTTAAGAAGGTCAACTCTGCCAAACTGATCCTTTAAAATATCGACCGCTATTTGATAATAATCGTCTGTTAATGGTAAATTTTCTATAGCCCTTTTAGCTTTTTTTTTAATTTTTCCTTTAAATAAGTAAACTTTGTTACTGGATTTAGACTGTCATTTTCATCAATTGCTGCTTGAAATTGATCCCAGAATGGTCGGAATTCAATAATATCTTCACCATTAAATGTAGGTAGTGTCAATTTGTGCAAATTATCATATTTTTATTTGAAAAAGCTCTTATAACAGGAGATATACCTTTCTGAATACGCTCATTTTCAAGTTTTAGTCTTTTTTGTTCCATTTCTTCTTTTATTTCTAGCTCTTTTTCCTTTTCTTTTAAACGATCTTGTTGCTCTTGTTTTTTGTTTTCAAGACGATCTTCTCTCTCTTGGTTTTCTTTTTTTGAGCCGTTCTTTTTGTTCCTGTTCTTCTTTTTTATCTTTCAAGAGCAGTTCTGTTGTTTCATTTTCAATTTCTGTTATTTGTTGCTTCTTCACTTGTAAGTTCAGTTATTGCTTCTTCCGCGTCTGGAATCGTTACAGTTATTACAGCCAAAAACAAAAAAATTTTCTCCTTTTCTTCCTCAGGAAATTCAATTACCAGATTCTGAATTTTTTCTAAGTGTAGTTTCAGTTTTGCTTGAACCGCTTTTAGCGATTTTAGGTGTGGTACAAGCTCTTGTTCAGAAGGCTCTTCTTTCAAAATGCGGTTAGAGTCTTCCACTAGACTTTCCAGTCTTTCTTTTATTTTTGAAGTTGGGCTTCACCTTTCACCATTGTTTCTTTCCCTTTTTTTAATCAGGGCGAAGCAGAAATACAGTAATTGGGTGTCAAAAATCTGCTAACACCACAGGGCAAAAATACACTAATTGGGCGGTGAGAATCTGCTAACGCCGCAGGGCAAAAATACAGTAATCAGGCGGCGAGAATCTGCTGACGCCGCAGGGCAAAAATACAGTAATCAGGCGGCAAGAATCTGCTAATGCCGCAAGGCAAAAATACAGTAATCGGTCCGCGAGAATCTGCTAACTCCGCAGGGTAAAAAGACAGTAATTGGGCCCCAAGAATCTGCTAACGCTGCAGGGAAAAAATACAGTAATTGGGCGGCAAGAATCTGCTAACGCCGCAGGGAAAAAATACAGTAATTGGGGGGGGGCGAGATTCTGCTAACGCCGCAGGGCAAAAATACAGTAATTGGGCAGCGAGAATCTGCTAACGCTGCAGGGCAAAAATACAGTAATCAGGCGGCAAGAATCTGCTAATGCCGCAAGGCAAAAATACAGTAATTGGTTGGTGAGAATCTGCTAACGCCGCAGGAAAAATACAGTAATTGGGTGGCGAGAATCTGCTAACGCTGCAGGGAAAAATACAGTAATTGGGCGGCGAGAATCTGCTAATGCCGCAGGGCAAAAATACAGTAATTGGGCGGCAAGAATCTGCTAACGCTGCAGGGCAAAAATACAGTAATTGGGCGGCGAGTATCTGCTAACGCCACAGGGTAAAAATACAGTAATTGGGCGGCGAGAATCTGCTAACGCTGCAGGGCAAAAATACAGTAATTGGGCGGCGAGAATCTGCTAACGCCGCAGGGCAAAAATACAGTAATTGGGCGGCGAGAATCTGCTAACGCCGCAGGGCAAAAAGACAATAATTGGGCGGCGAGAATCTGCTAACGCCGCAGGGCAAGAATACAGTAATTGGGCGGCGAGAATCTGCTAATGCCGCAGGGCAAAAATACAGTAATTGGGCGGCAAGAATCTGCTAACGCTGCAGGGCAAAAATACAGTAATTGGGCGGCGAGAATCTGCTAATGCCGCAGGGCAAAAATACAGTAATTGGGCGGCAAGAATCTGCTAACGCTGCAGGGCAAAAATACAGTAATGGGCGGCGAGAATCTGCTAACGCCGCAGGGCAAAAATACAGTGATTGGGCGGCGAGAATCTGCTAACGCCGCAGGGCAAAAATACAGTGATTGGGCGGCGAGAATCTGCTAACACCGCAGGGCAAAAATACAGTAATTGGGCGGTGAGAATCTGCTAACGCCGCAGGGCAAAAATACAGTAATTGGGTGGCGAGAATCTGCTAACGCTGCAGGGCAAAAAGACAATATTTGGGCGGCAAGAATCTGCTAACACCGCAGGGCAAAAATACTGTAAGCTAATTATTAGCTTAAAACAGCATGAGTTGCAGAAAGAGTTTCTTTTATGGCACAAAGTGAAGTCACAATGATGAGCAAGAAAAACAAGCACAACCATGCTCTGCTACCACGTCAACACAAAAATGTTTTGATTTTTGCATTGTAATAAGCGGGTCATAACAGAGGCTGTGTTGAAGTCCCATGGATTTAATTAAATGTTCGATTTAATATAAGGAGAAAAGTTATAATTGTTCAAAGAAACCATTTCAGAGGAATAAATGTGTTTTGATTCAAATAGCTCTGCAACCAATTAAACAAACAACAATTTTATTTTTCTTAAACATTTACATTTGACCTCACTTTAACAATACATTTACAAATTAATAAAAAAACAAAAAACGTAAGTTTTTTAATAATTATTTAACACTTGTTTGCGTTATTTAATAATTCTTATTTGTTAATTATTTTATAAACAAGAACGTATTACGCAAATTATTTTTTTAAGAATTAAAATATTAAGTAATTTTGTTTTATCACAGTCTCGACAACACGTGGCAGTTAACTGTTGCTTTCCAAAAGTGTAAAGTGCTTTCTTTAGGTTATGAAAATCCCTGAAAATTATATAATTTAAATAATGTGCAAATTTTTCAATGTAATTCCGTGTGAGACCTAGGAATTGTTATAGATAAAAAACTTCATTTTTCTGAGCACTGCGCCAAAATTTCGAGGGTTTCAATCAAGTGATATGGAGACATTTTTATTTGCTTATAAAGGGGGATAAGTAGTAAGGGGTGGACTAATTCGTGGTGTTTACACACATTTAATATAAGTTGAAAACCCAAAAATGAGCCTAAAAACAGGTTTTTTTGCATTTTAAGAGGCAAAAAATACTCAATTGAGCCATGTCTCCTAAAAGTATGTTTTCACATGCAATTGATATAGCAACTTTTTAGATAGATAATTACCCTTTTTAAAATGTTTTTTCGGCGCGAAGACAGGTTGACTAGACGTCATAACCGCAATTTCCTCATGCAAACTGGAAAACAGGCTCCTTACAAACCATTTTTCAAATGAAATGGGAGAAGATTGCGGTTTTCAAATATCTTTTATCTCCTTACCCTCGATGAATATTATTTCAATCAAAATTATATTTAGTCATATTTTTAACCATGTAATTTGCTCAAATCTTGTTTTAAAATGTCATCACTATCAAAGCATAGATTTGATTTGGAAAATGAAACCATTTTAAATTATTTTGAGCCCACCCTACCTATTTGAATAAATTGTCCTTCGCGTGCCTGAACTGAAAAAACTGCTTGGTGGGAAAGATAATTGTTGATACGAAACCGGGTTGAAGAATCGCCAAAACCTTAATTTTTTCCTGCACAAAATATATTTGTATTCCGATTGCGGAAAACAAGAGTGCGGTTTTCGCGCAGCCTGATTTTAAAATAGGTTTATAGGGAGATTTTTTCCAGTTTGCTTGAAGAAATTGAGGTGTTGACGACTAGTCAACCTGTTTTTGCGCCGAAAAACATTTTAGCAAGGGCAATTATCTATCTAAAAGTTCCTATATCAATTCCATGTGAAATCATACATTTAGGAGACATGGATCATTTAGGTATTTTTTACCTCCTTACCCTCGATGAATATAATTTGGATTGAAATTATATGCAGTCATCTTTTTAAGCATGTAATTTGCTCAAATCTTTTTTAAAATGTCATCACTATCAAATTGTAGATTTGATTTGGAAAATGAAACCGTTTTCAACTATTTTGAGTCCACCCTACCTATTTGATAAAATTTTCCTTTGCATGCCCAAACAGAAATTGTGGTCCCAACAACTAGTCAACCTGTTTTTGCGCCGAAAAACATTTTAGAAAGGGCAATTGTCTATCTAAAAGGTCCTATATCAATTCCAGGTGAAAATCATACATTTAGGAGACATGGCTCAATTGGGTATTTTGGTTCCGAAACTTTAAGTGAAATCATACATTTAGGAGACATGGCTCAATTGAATATTTTGGCTCTGAAACTTTAAAAAACCTGTTTCGTTCTAAATTTTATGCAGTTTAAACACAAACCAAAAACCCAGAAATTACATCAAATTCACTTTTGTATGACAACTTTGATAATGCAGATTAACACAAATAAAAAATTTTTCAAAAACACTTTATTCAACAATCATCCAGTTACGTTTTATAAAAATATTTCATTGACAACTTGCGTTAAAACATATAATAAACATAAAGTATAGCACATTTTTACATTTCCGTTGTTTGAAAATTCCAGGCGTGGAATTCTACGGAAGGTTTGGGGCCTGCAAAGCTAAAATAGCTGGTGTGGTGGTCACCGGATTGGGTGCAAGCGGGGCCCTGACCACTCTCCACTGGCGGGTCACCGTGCCTCCAAAATTCCAGCAGCAACCACCTCCAACATCTTCCGCCTGAGCCAGGCTACCCATTTGGGGAGTGAGAAAAGAAACGTAAGTAGCGCCTCCCCCTTTTATGTATCCCCACAAAAAAAACACCCTGTCCTGGGCACCCCTGGGGTCCTAAAAAACACCCCAATTTTCCCGGTTCCCCAGATTGACCCGATTGCCCCCTAGGTGTCCGTCGGCGTCGGTCACCTCCTCAAGGTAGTAGGCTTGGTGGGTACTCACATCTTCCACCTGGCAAAGGGTCGTCCAGCCGACATGAGGAAGTGGCACCATGAAGGTAACTATGTTGACATGGCGGGGTTGGAGCTGGTGAGGGTAGCCGCCAAAATTAACGCCCGCCCAGCGGGGGTGGGTGTGGGCGGCCCCCCCCCACCGATGGACCGGGGCGGGGGCCCCCGCCTGCCAACTCTCTACCCTGGCCCCGGCAATTTAGCTGTAAACTGAGCATGGGCAAACCGGGGTAAGGACCCCTAAGAATGCAAATTTTAAAGCGTTTCTAAACATTTTTGACAGTGAAATATTATACAAGATTTTATCTACAGAACTAATTTAATTGTTTTAATATTAGGATATTTATTGTTTATTATGCTATATTAAGATTTTCTAAAGCCTCTTTATTTTATTAAGATTCCTTATTTTAATCACGAATCCTTATTCTAAAAATTTAAAGATATCTTGAGTATTAAAAGCCGTTTGTAGATTTTATTTACAAGATGAGAGTTTGACAGTAGATATCTATGGTTGAATTATATCTGGCTGACCTCTAGTAAGTTTGTATAAGAGACGTAAACGGATCAATTAAAATTGTGCGGTTATAAAATTTTAAATAAACGAATTGGAACGCATAATTTTTTTAATTCCTGCTTTTCAAAAAATATACATAAATTAGTCAACTTTCACGCTTTAAAAAATTGTATTTTTGTTCCAAATTGTGTAATTTGATAAATAATTGTTAAAATATGGTATTTAATCTTAAATATAAAACCGTTTTTACTGAAAGTTTTAAATGATTTTAATGTTAAATAGTCGATTCAATACTGCAAATCATCGAGGTCAGCTAGGTTTTATTTGCCTCCATAATCACAAGACGTATTTTGCATATATTGGAGTTATTTTAATATCATTGCTAATATCAAAAATATATAAAACAAGAGAATTTTCGGCTAGACAGGGAATTTTTTACCTAAATTTTACAAGAAATGTTGCACTTGTGACTTTTCACGCGCAAGCTATTTTCTGTGCACTCAATAAAACTTTTCTCGCACAGCGATATTTCGTACACCAAAAAACTCGTTTTTTCTAAGACTATTTTACTAAATCGCTTTGTGCAAAAAATTAGCAGAAAATGATGATTAAATTCGATTATTTAAATTCGATCATGTGTGAGTTGATTAGAACGGTTTATTGTACAACTGGACATAGGGTAGTGCATTTAATTTCGGCACTTTTTTGTTTTTCCGATGTAACTTTTCACTGTATGGCCCGAATTTCATGTTTGATAGCTCATTTTGAAGCTTTCACGATACTGCGTTGCGTCACAAAAGTTTCACTGTACGAAAGTAGTTTTTTACTTAATTAAATCAGTTTTTAAAAAAAATGGAAAATTGCCGAAATTAAATGTGTGCATTTAATTTCGTATTGTAAAAAAGAAGTTGATTGTTCTTTGAAAAATAATCTTCATTTTCAAAAATTTTTTACCATTTGGATTTTGCTGTAACTTTGGAAAGTACACGTAGAACAACAAGTGAAGCTTAAATTAAAAGAAAACTGTCTGGAAATAATGATAGGCTTAAATTTTGAAAATGATGATTTTTTGAATGAAAACAATAATTGTTTGTAAAGTGCCGAGAATAATGCACAGGGGGGCATTTAATTTCGGCAATTTTCAAAAAAATTTAAACTTAAAAATTGATAAAAAAAAACTACTTTCGTACAGTGAAACTTTTGTGACGCAACGCAGTATCGTGAAAGCTTCAAAATGAGCTATCAAACATGAAATTCGGGCCATACAGTGAAAAGTTACATCGGAAAAACAAAAAAAGTGCCGAAATTAAATGCACTACCCTATGTCCAGTTGTACAATAAACCGTTCTAATCAACTCACACATGATCGAATTTAAATAATCGAATTTAATCATCATTTTCTGCTAATTTTTTGCACAAAGCGATTTAGTAAAATAGTCTTAGAAAAAACGAGTTTTTTGGTGTACGAAATATCGCTGTGCGAGAAAAGTTTTATTGAGTGCACAGAAAATAGCTTGCGCGTGAAAAGTCACAAGTGCAACATTTCTTGTAAAATTTAGGTAAAAAATTCCCTGTCTAGCCGAAAATTCTCTTGTTTTATATATTTTTGATATTAGCAATGATATTAAAATAACTCCAATATATGCAAAATACGTCTTGTGATTATGGAGGCAAATAAAACCTAGCTGACCTCGATGATTTGCAGTATTGAATCGACTATTTAACATTAAAATCATTTTAAACTTTCAGTAAAAACGGTTTTATATTTAAGATTAAATACCATATTTTAACAATTATTTATCAAATTACACAATTTGGAACAAAAATACAATTTTTTAAAGCGTGAAAGTTGACTAATTTATGTATATTTTTTGAAAAGCAGGAATTAAAAAAAAATATGCGTTCCAATTCGTTTATTTAAAATTTTATAACCGCACAATTTTAATTGATCCGTTTACGTCTCTTATACAAACTTACTAGAGGTCAGCCAGATATAATTCAACCATAGATATCTACTGTCAAACTCTCATCTTGTAAATAAAATCTACAAACGGCTTTTAATACTCAAGATATCTTTAAATTTTTAGAATAAGGATTCGTGATTAAAATAAGGAATCTTAATAAAATAAAGAGGCTTTAGAAAATCTTAATATAGCATAATAAACAATAAATATCCTAATATTAAAACAATTAAATTAGTTCTCTAGATAAAATCTTGTATAATATTTCACTGTCAAAAATGTTTAGAAACACTTTTTAAATTTGCATTCTTAGGGGTCCTTACCCCGGTTTGCCCATGCTCAGTTTACAGCTAAATTGCCGGGGCCAGGGTAGAGAGAATTGCAAGCCGGGGCCGGGGCCCTGGTCGATCCCTAGGTGGGGGTCGGCCACACCCATCAGCTCCGGCTGGGCAAGCATTAATTTTGGCGGCTACCCTCACCAGCTCCAACCCCGCCATGTCAACATAGTTACCTTCATGGTGCCACTTCCTCATGTCGGCTGGACGACCCTTTGCCAGGTGGAAGATGTGAGTACCCACCAAGCCTACATTCAGGAGGTGGCGACCCACGCCGAGGAACACTAAGCGGACATCCGGTTCATCTGGAGCAACGGAGACAATGGGGTGTTTTTTGGAGCCCCGCAGGGGTGCCCAGAAGACTGGGTGGTTTTTTTGTGGACATACTTAACTGAAGAGCTGTGCGTCACTTTCCGTCTCCAAATGGGTCGCCTCGTCTCGGGCGGAAGGACCTTGGAAGGTGCATCCTGCTGGAATTTTGGAGGCAGCGGTGACCGGCCAGTGGAATCGTAGGGGCCCCGCTTACAGCCCCGATGCCGGTGACCCCCGCGCCCAGCTATTTTAGGCTTCCAGGCCCCAAAGGTCTTCGTAGAATTCCACGCCTGGTGGAATTTTCAAACAACGGGAAAATCTAAAAATGTGCTATACTTTATTTTTTTATTATATGTTTTAACGCAAGTTGTCAATGAAATATTTTTATAAAACGTAACTGGAATAGATATTTGAATAAAGTGTTTTTTGAAAAATTTTTTATTTGTGTTAATCTGCATTATAGAAGTTGTCATACAAAAGTGAATTTGATGTAATTTCTGGGTTTTTGGTTTGTGTTTAAACTGCATAAAATTTCAAAAACGAAAAAAGAACAGGTTTTTTAAAGTTTTCAGAGCCAAAAGAAGCGAGTGAGCCATGTTGTTTCCTAAATGTATAGATTTCACTTAAAGTTTCGGAACCAAAAAATCCAATTGAGAGCCGTGTCTCTCTCCTAAATGTATGATTTATTTTCACCTGGAATTGATACAGGACCTTCATTGGACGGGAAACTGCCCCTTTTCTAAAATGTTTTTCGGCGCAAAAACAGGTTGACTAGTTGTTGGGACCACAATTTCTGTTTGGGGTTGCAAAGGAAAATTTTATCAAATAGGTAGGGTGGACTCAAAATAGTTGAAAACAGTTTCATTTTCCAAATCGAATCTACAATTTTATAAAAATAACATTTTAAAAAAGATTTGAGCAAATTACATGCTTAAAAGATGACTGCGTCAGATTTCAAATCCAAATTATATTCCATCAAGGGTAAAGAGTTAAAAAATACCTAAATGATCCATGTCTCCTAAATGTATGATTTCACATGGAATTCGATATAGGAACTTTTAGATAGATAATTGCCCTTGCTAAAATGTTTTTCAGCGGAAAAACAGGTTGACTCCCGTCGTCAACACCTCAATTTCTTTTCAAGCAAACTGGAAAAATTCTCCCCTATAAACCTATTTTTAAAAATCAGGCTGCGCGAAAGCCGCACTCCCCCCCCCCGCAATCAGAATACAAATATATTTTGTGCAGGAAAAAAAAAAGGTTTTGGCGAACTCTTAGAAACATTTTTCGTATCAACAATTATCTTTTCCACCAAGCAGTTTTTTCCGTTCCGGCACGCGAAGGACAATTTATTCAAATAGGTATGGTGGGCTCAAAATAATTTAAAATGGTTTTAGTTTGCAAATCAAATCTATGCTTTGATAGTGATAGACATTTTAAAACAAGATTTTAGCAAATTGATAAGTGGTTAAAAATATGACTAAATATAATTTTGATTGAAATAATATTCATCGAGGATAAGGAGATAAAAGATATTTGAAAACCGCAATCTTCTCCCATTTCATTTGAAAAATGGTTTGTAAGGAGCCTGTTTTCCAGTTTGCATGAGGAAATTGCGGTTTCTGAGCGTCTCGTCAACCTGTCCTCGCGCCCGAAAAAACATTTTAAAAAGGGTAATTATCTTTCTAAAAAGTTGCTATATCGATTGCGTGTGAAAACATACTTTTTTAGGAGACATGGCTCAGTTGAGTATTTTTTTGCCTACTTTAAAATGCAAAAAAAACCTGTTTTTAGGCTCATTTTTGGGTTTTCAACTTATACTAAATGTGTGTAAACACCACGAGAGTAGTCCCCACCCCTTACTACTTTATCCCCCTTTTATAAGCAAATAAAAAATGTCTCCGTGTGGCTTGAACCCTCAAAATTTGGGCGCAGTGCTCCAGAAAAAATTGGTGTATTGGTCCCTCCCGGTCTCACACGGAATTACATTGAAAAATTTGCACATTATTAAATTATATAATTTTCAGGATTTTTCATAACCTAAAGAAAGCACTTTACACTTTTTGGAAAGCAACAGTTTAGCTGCAGCGTATTGTCGAGACTGTGATAAAACAAAATTACTTTAAGATATTAATTCTTTAAAAAAAATAATTTGCGTAAGATACGTTCTTGTTTATAAAAAATAATTAACAAATAAGAATTATTAAATAACGCAAACAAGTGTTAAATAATTATTAAAAAAACTTACGTTTTTTGTTTTTTATCATTTGTAAATGTATTGTTAGTGTGAGGTCGAATGTAATTGTTAAAAAAATAAAATTGTTGTTTGTTTTGTTTTTTTTTTTTTTTTTTTTTTTTTTTTTTTTTTTTTTTTTTTTACTTTTTTTATTTTATAAATAAATTTTTTTTTTTTTTTTTTTTTTTTTTTTTCTTTGCTAAAAAACTCTTTCTACTATCACTTCATTTTTTGCCCTGCGGCTTTAGCAGATTCTCACCGCCCGATTTCTGTCTTTTTGCCCTGCGGCTTTAGCAGATTCTCGCCGCCCGATTTCTGTCTTTTTGCCCTGCGGCTTTAGCAGATTCTCGCCGCCCGATTTCTGTCTTTTTGCCCTGCGGCTTTAGCAGATTCTCGCCGCCCGATTTCTGTCTTTTTGCCCTGCGGCTTTAGCAGATTCTCGCCGCCCGATTTCTGTCTTTTTGCCCTGCGGCTTTAGCAGATTCTCGCCGCCCGATTTCTGTCTTTTTGCCCTGCGGCTTTAGCAGATTCTCGCCGCCCAATTACTGTATTTTTGCCCTGCGGCTTTAGCAGATTCTCGCCGCCCAATTTCTGTTTTTTTGCCCTGCGGCGTTAGCAGATTCTCGCCGCCCGATTTCTGTTTTTTTGCCCTGCGGCGTTAGCAGATTCTCGCCGCTGCAGATTCTCGCCGCCCGATTTCTGTTTTTTTGCCCTGCGGCTTTAGCAGATTCTCGCCGCCCGATTTCTGTTTTTTTGCCCTGCGGCTTTAGCAGATTCTCGCCGCCCGATTTCTGTTTTTTTGCCCTGCGGCTTTAGCAGATTCTCGCCGCCCGATTTCTGTTTTTTTGCCCTGCGGCTTTAGCAGATTCTCGCCGCCCGATTTCTGTTTTTTTGCCCTGCGGCTTTAGCAGATTCTCGCCGCCCGATTTCTGTTTTTTTGCCCTGCGGCTTTAGCAGATTCTCACCGCCCAATTTCTGTTTTTTGGTGTTTTGCCCGGCTAGCGGATTCGCAAGCTGCGGCTTTAGCAGATTCTCGCCGCCCGATTCTGTTTTTTGCTATCCTGCGCCGTGAGGTTCTTCCCCCCCCGATTTCTGTATTTTTGCCCCTGCGGCGTTAGCAGATTCTCGCCACCCAATTTCTGTTTTTTTGCCCTGCGGCTTTAGCAGATTCTCGCCCGACGTTGTTGCCCTGGGGCTTTGCGTTCTCGCCGGAGTTGTTTTCCTGCGGCTTAGCGTCCGCGGACCGATTTCTGTTTTTTTGCCCTGCGGCTTTAGCAGATTCTCGCCGCCCGATTTCTGTTTTTTTGCCCTGCGGCTTTAGCAGATTCTCGCCGCCCGATTTCTGTTTTTTTGCCCTGCGGCTTTAGCAGATTCTCGCCGCCCGATTTCTGTTTTTTTGCCCTGCGGCTTTAGCAGATTCTCGCCGCCCAATTTCTGTTTTTTTGCCCTGCGGCTTTAGCAGATTCTCGCCGGCCGATTTCTGTCTTTTCCCCCCGTCTGTAGCAGATTCTCGCCGCCCGATTTCTGTCTTTTTGCCCTGCGGCGTTAGCAGATTCTCGCCGCCCGATTTCTGTCTTTTTGCCCTGTGGAGTTAGCAGATTCTCGCCGTCCAATTACTGTATTTTTGCCGCGGCTGCGCTTTAGCAGATTCTCGCCGCCTGATTTCTGTCTTTCTTTTTTTTGTCGCTCTTTTCCTTTTTTGCCCTGCAGCTTTAGCAGATTCTCGCCGCCCGATTTCTGTCTTTTTGCCCTGCGGCTTTAGCAGATTGTCACTGCCCGATTTCTGTCTTTTTGCCCTGCAGCGTTAGCAGATTTTCGCCGCCCAATTTCTGTCTTTTTGCTCGCCCGAAAAAAAGGGAAAGAAACAATGGTGAAAGGTGAAGCCCAACTTCAAAATAAAAGAAAGACTGGAAAGTCTAGTGGAAGACTCTAACCGCATTTTGAAGGAGGCCTTCTGAACAAGAGCTTGTACCACACCTAAAATCGCTAAAAGCGGTTCAAGCAAAACTGAAACTACACTTAGAAAAAATTCAGAATCTGGTAATTGAATTTCCTGAGGAAGAAAAGGAGAAAATTTTTTTGTTTTTGGCTGTAATAACTGTAACGATTCCAGACGCGGAAGAAGCAATAACTGAACTTACAAGTGAAGAAGCAACAATCAACAGAAATTGAAAATGAAACAACAGAACTGCTCTTGAAAGATAAAAAAGAAGAACAGGAAACAAAAAGAACGGCTCAAAGAAAAACCAAGAGAGAGAAGTTCGTCTTGAAAACAAAAAACAAGAGCAACAAGATCGTTTAAAAGAAAAGGAAAAAGAGCTAGAAATAAAAAAGAAGAAATGGAACAAAAAGACTTAAACTTGAAAATGAGCGTATTCAGAAAGGTATATCTCCTGTTATAAGAGCTTTTTCAAATAAAAATCTGATAATTTGCACAAATTGACACTACCTACATTTAATGGTGAAGATATTATTGAATTCCGACCATTTTGGGATCAATTCCAAACAGCAATTGATGAAAATGACAGTCTAAATCCGGTAACAAAGTTTACTTATTTAAAGGAAAAATTAAAAGGAAAAGCTAAAAGAGCTATAGAAAATTTACCGTTAACAGACGATTATTATCAAATAGCGGTTGATATTTTAAAAGATCAGTTTGGCAGAGTTGACCTTCTTAAACGAACCCTTATGTCAAAACTACAAAAGTTGCCAGTGTCATCAAACTCCACCACTCATCTTCGTCAGACTTATGATGAAATTCAGAAAATTATACATTTTTGGACTCAATTGGAGAGAAAGTAGATGACAACAACTTCGCTCTGTCAACAATCCTGAAAAAAATCCAAGTGAGGTGCAAAAGTCAATAGTTTTAAGTGGAAAAAACCTGGTAAATTGGACAGTGGAGTTTTTTTGTAAAGACTTACATGAATATGTTTCTCTCTGCGAAACTACAGAATTGGGTGAAGGTTTAGTGTCCAGTGAAAAACAATCGGATGGTTCTGGTAAAAACTTCCCGCAGCCCTCAGGCTGGAATCCAAAATTTCAATCTACCATGGATCGTGGGACCGTGGAAACTACAAACAAAACAAATCATTTCAAGGGCAGTTTTCTAAACCGTCCAATTTTTTAAAATTTTCATCGGCACAAGCCCTAGTTTTATCTAACAAAAACCAAGAAAAAACAGTCCTTGTTTTCACCCAAATGTCGATACTGCAAAAAAGAGGGACATTGGAGTGATCAATGTTGGACATATCCTAATATTGAGGTCAGAAAAGAAAAATTATATAAAAATTGTGTTATTTGCTTTGGACCAGACCATAGTTAATCAGATTGTCCATCTTGTCATTCTTGCTTTTACTGCGGTAAGAAAAAGGTACATCATTGCAGCCTGTGCCCACAGCAACCACATATGACCTGATACAATCAAGAATCATCTACTCTTGCTGTAGAAAACAATGCTGCTTGTCTCACATTAGGAGAAGAGGTTCTCATGCAGACAGCAACTGCAGTGATAAAAAGCCCCAACTTTAAATTTCAAACTGCTGCTCAAATTTTATTGGATACAGGAAGTAGTCAAAGTTATATAACAGAATCCCTTGCACGTAAGTTGCAATTAAAACTAAAGGGCAGCCAAAAACTTTCAGTTTTTGCCTTTGGGACGTTGTATATCCAAATAATTTAGTACCAAAGCCGCAGAAGTGAAAATACAATTAAAAAATTTCCATCATTTGTTGGTGCATGTCATTTTTGTACTTAAAATTACAGGAAATATTAAAAAACTGAAAGTGGACGCTTTGCAGCTACGCGATTACTGGAACGTTCGCTGATAAACAACTTACTGCTGGAACAAAACAGACAACTGATTTAATGATTGGAAATGACTACTATTGCGATCTTATCAACTCTGAAAAAAAAGAAATTTGTCCTGGTTGGTACCTATTAAATTCTGAACTAGGTTGGATCTTAACTGGTAGAACGTCAATTTCGACTGGACCTGGAACGCCACTTTCAATGCTCACTCTCACTGAAACAAGTGAAGAAGACTCCCAAAGAAGTTTGATTTATGTAAATGAAAAAATAATGGACAAATTAAACTTAACAAATCTGTGGGATTTAGAAACACTTGGAATAAAAGAACATGGTGGAGAAACAAATGATGATCAAGCACTCAATCAATTTAATAAAACAGTTTATTTAAAAGAAGGAAGGTACCAAGTACGATGACCTTGGAAAGCCAAATTTCCTAATCTTTCTGAAAACCGAATGTTAGCTTTAGGCAGATTAAAATCGCTTAAAAAACGGCTGAATCATGAAGAAATGAAACAATATTCTGCCATTATCAATGATCAGATTGAAAAGGGCATTGTTGAGGAAGTAAACAAAACCTCGGAGCTTGGGCCTTATCAACATTACATTCCTCATCACGCAGTGCAGACTCCACGAAAAGCGACCACAAAGATCCCTGTAGAATACGATGCTTTGGGAAAAACCAAAACCACAAATAACAGTCTAAATGATTGTCTTCATAGAGGCCCTGTTATATTAGAAGATCTTTGCGCGTTGCTCCTCAGATTTCGTCTACATCAAGTAGCTCTGGTATCAGACATAGAAAAAGCGTTTTTACAAGTCGGGTTACAGCCTCCGGAAAGAGATGTTGTAAGGTTTTTTTGGCTAAAAGACCCCTTCAAACCTTTCTCTGACAACATCCGCGTTTGTAGATTCACCCGAGTACCTTTTGGTGTGATTTCGAGCCTATACTATTGTCTGTTGTTGTTTCACACCACTTAAAAAAAGGGGAACTTTTGTAGCTGAAAAAATTTGCCAGAATATTTACGTAGACAACGTTATCATTGAAGTAAACACTGCTAATGAACCCAAACGTTTATACAAAGAAACAAAGTAGATATTTAAGGACATTTCAATGAACTTGTAAGAATGGTGTTCAAATAATCCTTTAGTGAATAGAAGTATTCCTGAGTCAGACCGTTCTGCTGACAGTGCTCAAAAGGTACTAGGGCTCTTATGGAATCACAAATTAGTCGTCCTTTCTATCGCTGAAACCTCAAACAGCTTGTCATCAAGTGATGAAGTATGTAGCAATACGTATGTTCTTGGTTTACATACATATATTGCTCCCATACTGAAGTTTTAAATATTTACAAAATTCAGTGTTTAATTTAAATGTTTTCATGACGTTTTAATTTCATTATTATCACTTATCATTAAAAATAGATTTTTAAACAAAATCAACTTTAAAAGTTTTTTCATGGAAATTATTACAAATTGGAAAATCACAAAAATGTAAATTTTAAATACCCAATTTTTTAGTTGTTGTGAGCTTGATATTATTTAACTAAAATAATAATAAATCAAAAAGACAGTCCATAGTTTTCAGTCCTATATTCATTTTTGGCATATAAAAACAAAATTTTCAGAAACAAAAACTTTTACGTCTTAGATGAAATTAAAAAAAAATGAGGATGACCCCTCCCCCTAAAAATCTAAATTTCCAGGAAACCCATATTTTTTTTTTTAAAGCTGAAGCGGGCCGGCCATGGATATTCCATATTACCGCCTACCCCCCTATATCAGCACTGTTGTTGATGTAGAATGTTAGTCAAAGCCCCACCCCTATCAGAGGATTTTAGGGATTAGATGTGAGGTTATATTTAATAATGCAGAGAGAACAATAAAAATATGAGGTATAATAAAAAGACTATAAGCAAAAGTAAGAAGAATTTACAGTTTATTCTTAGGTTATTTAAGATTATTTAAAGGTTATTTAAAGTGTTATTTAAGGTTATTTAAAGGTTATTTAAAGGGTATTTAAAGATTATTTAAAGGTTTAAAGGTTTATTTAAAGGTTTAAAGGTTTAAAGGTATAAAGGTATAGCCTGTCCACTCCGTGGCTCACCTATTATTTGTTGTTTTTTTTCCACCACCAGTATCGCCATCCGGCTCCGGTATTTCTCCTATAATAAAAAACAATATAAAATATTAATCAATAATATATTATAGTTTATGTTTATTTTATGTGTAAACAGCAGAGAGTACTAAAATTTTGAAAACGTAATCGAGTATGGTGTGGTGACCAAATCTTTCTTTAAAAATTGGAAAAACCGCGCGCATCCAACGCACTTTAAAAAAATCAGCGAACGAGGTTTTAAATTTAAAAAAAATACTTAAAAAGGCTTGTAAACCCAACTGATACATAATGATGCATGATACCAAACTGCATTTTTTTATATCTTACTATAAAAAATTTGTTTTTGGAACAAGCTTTTTTCACTGGATGAACTGTTGTGATGACGTCAAAGATAAACAAATTTTTTTGACCTATTTTAGCCGATTGTCAAAAATCTGTCCCATGCTCAAATATATGCATAAGATATTCCGCTCCGTTAGGTTAGCGAGATATGACACCTTTATAAGCTAGAAATCGGATAAACCCATGCCGCATTCAACACGCTAATAAAAAAAATTCAGCAAATGAATTTCGCTTAAAGTTTCAAATCTTAGAAAGTCTTGTGCTAAAAGCACACAAACGGCATTTTGTTATACTTAACTGATAAAAAAGTTTTTACAGCAGATTTTTTTCACTGTATGGACCGCAGTGGTGATGTTCTGTAAAGGCTAATTTTTTTTTCTATTTTAACTGATAGCCAAACGTTACAGCTATCGAAGTGCATTTAATTTCGGCACTTTTACAGAAAAATGAGGAATTTTTGATTTTGGACCATATCTTTTGGAATCCTGGACGGAATACAACGTTTGATAGCTCAAATGAGAGCTAATTATAGTTAGATGACTGTCGTGAGCTTTTTATTTGTTATGTTATGATATTTTCATGTGAAATTGTGTGATTTAAAAAAAATTGTTACTCGTTTTTAGAACATGGGCATTTCATGATTACGCAATAAATTGGATTAAAAATAAAACTGTCCCGGTAAAATTTAGTCTATTTTCCGAATTTTTTAGTCTCCTTGGTTCTACGTTGCCTCTGTGGTGAGCAATCGTTATAAAATAAAATAGGGTAATTTCGGCACACATATTGCTGTAGGTAAAACGGGTTGAGTTAAGTGGTTAGGTGTTAAATTGCAACTGTAAATAGTTAAAAGACAACGTTGAAATGTTTAGGGTTAGTAGCACTGCACTTAAACTCGATTAAGGGTTTTCTTTAAAAAGTGCCGAAATTAAATGCACTTTTTTCCCAAAGTTTGCTGATTTTGATACCATTTGGCATTTTAGCTGTAACTTTTTGCCAGCTACACGTTGAACAACAAGTAGAAGCTTTAATTAAAGAAAACTGTCTGGAGATAATGATAGGCTTTTAAATTTTTGAAATGATAATTTTTTTGACTGAGAAACAATCGATTGTTTGTAAAGTGCCGAAATTAAATGCATACATTTAGTTTCGGCAATTTCCCATTTTTTTTAAACTGATTTAATTAAGTAAAAAAATAATTTTCGTACAGTTAAACTTTTATGACGCAACGAGGTATAGTAAAAACTTCGAAATTAAATGCACTACCCTATACTTAGATATATGCGCACGTATATCAATCCTGTTTTTTTAAAGTTGGAGTTTTGTTTTTGTTGCCCGTGCATAAAATTTTTGTACCCACTATAGTTAAATGAAATTAATTTGATTTTGTATCCAATATAGTTAAAAAAATTAATTAATTTGGCAGACTGAGTCCGTAAAATTATTAAAAAGAAATACTATTATTACATATTTTACTTGATGTATATAAAATGAACAGATAAAAGTATTTTTTACTGGTCGCCGACAACTAAGTTATTTTTAACTGATTCTGAAAGTACAATATTCTTTATACAATTTACACTATTTTTCGTGATTTACACAATACTTTTGTAACCGATTCATTGCATATTTTTTCAATGGTAAATATTGAATTAATATTTAATTTGCAAATAGTAAATAAAATCAAACTAATATTAAAAATAACTCAGAAATTGTTTAAAATAAGTTTTTACCGCTCAAAATTACAATACAAAATCAGAAAATTTCAATTTTCAGTTAAATTTTGTTTTTAAGCCACAAAGAAAAAAGTAAACGATTCAATTTTTTTTTCTTAACACGTATTGTAATGATTATTACGATAAAAATATTTAAAATTAAAGCTGCTTTTAGTCTGTCTAAAATTTTTTACATAATATAACAGAGCTTTCAAATAATTCATTGGTATATACCTTCGCGTTCTTCCTGTAAAATTATACCACCTGAATCAAAGATGACAGGTAAAATTTTGCGAAATATATCCATGTGTAAACTACTGGATGTCAAATTACACAAAAGGTGAGTGCGGTACCGTTTTCAAACTGAACTAGCAAATAGTGAATGAAAGTATGCAGACCTGTGCACGGTTTGAAAATGGCCCCTCCGCCCTCCGCTTTATTGGAGGGTTTGCCCCCCGCCGGAAAAATGAGAAAAGTTACTCAAAAATTTATTAACGCCATTTTTTACCTATTATGACGTTTTAATAATCCAAAATTTTTTGCAGTTTTTAGCCTATTTCAATGCGATTTTAAGCCGTTTTAGACCTATTTTTACCTTATTTGCACTTTTTTGTCTCTTTTTTCCTTTCTATTCTTTTTTTCTCTTTTTCTCCTTTTTTTCTCTTTTTTCTTTCCCCCGTTTTATCTGCCCCCCCCCCCGTTTTCAAAAAAGTTGCCTCCCCGTTTTGGAATTGCCCCCCATTTTAACCCCTGGGGGCAGTGCACGGGTCTGAGTATGGGTAAATAATGTTTTGGAGGAAAGAATATCAGATCTGGAATAAACCATGTCGGGACTTCTCATCATCTCGACTATTCAACAAAGGATTAATAATCTCAAATCTTCAGCAAAAAAATAAAAATATCTTTTTATTTATAATTTATTTACCTAAGATTTATCTATCACCAGTGCAGTGTGATTTTTTTGTTGTCGCAAATTCGGGTTTTGTTACAGTAGAAAATTAATAAAAAAACTATTTAATTAGAAAACACAAAAAGTATTTACGTCAACATTTTTTACATTTGACTTAAAATGTATTGTATTAGTGCATTACAAACAATAATAAAAACTACAATAGCTACATAAATAAAATGTCAGCTATACACTAAATTTAGTGCTAAATATTCAGTAATGAGAAATGAGGTTTTGAAAACAAAAAAAAGCATCAATGCGATAAAAAACCTAAAAAACACAATAAAATAATAATGTTGAGTTGATTTCAAAATTTTCATTTATACTACACTCAAAAAAGTCTTACAACACTTATAAAATGATAGTAAAAGAAAACTGACTTTGTTTTCTTCGTTGTATCAAGAATTTTCTGGGTTGTTGTATCTAATTTTCGTTCATAATAACTTGAATGAACTATGAAACAATGCTTTAACAAATTCAGCATAATTAAACGTAACTATCAAAATTATAGTTTTGTAATATTTTTAACATCATTACGAACGAACAACTGATTTAGTGTGGCGCAATACACCACAGCAGCAAAACATAATTTAAAAAAAATGTTTTAGCAACTTTTACAATACCATAAATTTATTATAAAAGTTCAAGGTCAGTAAAGTTTAACTCTACGTACTGAAAGCTAAAATTTAGTTCAAAGAACGCATTGCCTTTAACGAAATCCAATAATGAGGTACGGCTTTTGGTAAAACTTTTTGAGAGGAAGCTGGGCTCTATAATTAAAAGCTCAAACATTGGAAAAAAATTTGCTTCCATTTTAAACAGTTTCATTCCGCCAAAAATAAAGGGCGGTAAAAGAGAATGGTTTTTCATAATGGTTCGATAACCGACTTACTTCGAGTTCGCCCGGCTCATTTTCGGCCACCGGCTGTTGTTTTTTCACGCATAAATTTAAATTATAAAAAAATGGCTGGATAGATCGTATGGCTGGATAAATCGTCATGTCATCTATCTTAGCCACTAAGCCACCTTTATTATAGAAGGAATTAGACAAAAAGCAGTAAACTCATTACACGCGAAAAAGGCACTACACAGATTATCCTCATTTTATAAGGAGAACTGACCTTATTTCATGGGTGGCGCGGGAGCGCCATCCGCCATGGTGCGATTTAGTTTCGCGGCGCCGCGCCAACTATTATTAGAAAATGTGGGTAAATTTTAAAATTCAGAACCTTCTTCTTTTTTTGATTATTATTGTTATTCCAACGCTAATCCTTAAAAGCTATGTTTCTCATTTGTTTCTGATTGGTCCAAAAGTAAACAAATGGGCTCATTGGGGAAAGAATAAATTACGCAACTTTCTTATGAAGCACTTTTTTCATTTAGGTCCTTGTTATCGATTTATTGATCAAAATAAAAAATTAAAAAATACGCGAATAAAAATTCCCAACTGCACTATAAACAGCCGTTCAGCGAAACAACAAGGATTGTACAGAGCAGAAAACGAACAGCCCATAAAAGAAACCGCACAAAAATAGCAAAAGACGGTGCTCGATGTTAATTGGTGGCGGAAACCAAACACCAGTTCCCAGCGCCATCTACTTCAACCGCGCGGAAAACGGCGAAAACAACAATGTACTTTTTTTAATTCTTTGCATTACTGATGAAAAAATTAATTCAAAGTTTTATTTTAAAAAATCATAAGCATCGGTGGCGCAGGAACCCACACGGTGGTTAAGCCTAATAGCACCGTGCACACTATAATTAAAGAACGTTGGGAAAATTGTTTGTAATGTATGTTCATCTTCTTGTTCTTACTATTTTATTATTATAATTCTAACGGTCATTATCTTAAAATCGATATTGCTCACTCGTTCACGCGGCGATTTAATCCTGCGAATTGCCATCATAATGAGAATCTGAATAAAATTCGTAATTTATGTTCATCATCATCTTCTTCTTTTAATTTTTTTATTAAAAAAAAATAATTTCAATCTTCGGTGGCGCGGGAGGGCCCGCTGCGATTTGGTCCAACGGCACCGCGACAACCATAACTAGAGCACCTGGGGCCTGTTTCATAAAATACTGGTCTTCGTAAATTACAAGTCTATCAATAACTTTTTTATTCTGAACCATTTGCGTTGAAATTTGAAATGAAAAAAGATTATTTATTTTGTGGTGTTGTGTGTTGTTGTTTTTTTGGTTGTTTTGTTGAAATATCTCGAGTCGGTAAGTACTTTCATAGCTTGATTTGTTGAAATGAGGAAAAGGAAAAAGAAAAAATAAGGTGAAAATACCATTGTAAATTTGAATTATTTTTTGTTTTATCTTAGGAATTCCAGACAATGTGCAGTTACGTTTTGAGGCTCACAAAGATGTCCAGAGCAAACAAAGTTCCATGGCCAAGCCTAGAATCACTCTTTGATTCCAGTTTCAAATTGAATCGATGATAAATTAATTTGCGTTTAATATTATTTTAAATGATACTTGCAACTTGAATAATATATAGTTGATGAAAAAAATGTTTCTTTCGTTTTGATTTATAAATGAGTTGTTGGTTTTTGTTTGTTTTTTTTGTTTTTTAGTCATATTTTTCCGGTTAGAAAAATCGATATGTTTCTTTTAAGGAATTTTTTGGCGTAGCCTTAAAAAACCTTAAAAATCTTCTTTTTTCATAAAGTGACTGGTTATTTCCTATGACCTTGTTTTCGCGGATGCGCTACTCTTTATAATAATGTAAGTGCTGAAACTAAAAAATTTATTTGGGGCACCAATAGCAAATTTAAGATGATTTCAGTTTTAAAATGAACCGTTGATAAACTAATTCACTTTTAATATTATTTTTAATGATTCTTTCTACTTAAATATAGTTCATGAAAAATCTTTCTTTCGTTCGATTTATAAATGAGTAATAAGTTGTTTGTTTTTGTTTATTTTTAGTCAAATTTTTCCGGTAAAGCATTTTGTTTAGGAATTTCTTGGTGAAACGCTTAAAATATCTTAGAAATATCATTTTTAGATAAAGTGACGAGTTATTTGTCATGCGGCACCAAAGCTATTGTAATTTTAAAATTTAGCAATGAACATTTTATCCAATTGTTTGTTTATTTGTATGTACAATTTTCGATCGAATTGCAACACGGCATTAATTCGTACGTATAATAATTAGATTTCGAGAGTATAGCTTTAAAATTTTGAAACATTTTCGGTAAATAATCTCAAGGACACTATAAAAGAAAACCATGGTGATTAAATTATGCCAAAAAGCCGAAAAAAATCAATATGATAGATCATTAAATTGTTAATAAAAAAATACTTAATAATCGCAGACTTTTGTCGTTATCCGAGTTCCTAATAAAGATTTTTCTCAATACCTTAGGGCATAGGTGGGCTGTGGGCAGTCTCCTGGATTTGGGGTGGGGTATACCCAACCCCCGAAATTTGGGGGGTTCCCAAAAAAAATTTTTTGGGAATACCTCAAATATCCCATTTTTAACGTTTTTAGTACTGGGGGAGGTGTCCGGGGTACCCCCAAATTTTAGGGGGCTTTCGCTTTTTCGGCTATAGTCGGGATTTTTTTTTGGAGATGTATAAAATAAACCCTCCAAACCCCTCCCCCCTGCCTACCTATGCCTTAGGGTACAACAATTGAGTTACCGTTATGTTTCTAAATAAATTCTGTTTATTTTATAATTTTTCGCATAATCGAGTATAAAATGTGTGATTTAAAAAAATCGACTAACAACAGCCTCCCACCCACCAACTATTTTTGGAATAGGTACTTGTTGGCAAAACCCTATTAAAATTTTCCATTTTGTAAATTTTCCCCTTATCTTTTTTTTCCAAAAAAAGAGGAATTTGAAAACCATGTTTTTTTTTATTTTAACAACACCCCTTGTAATTTCCTATATTACGGTTTATTTTTTGCCATGAATGGGGTATATGCCTGACCAAATCCACGCAACCTACCCATTTATCACTCTAATAAAAGTGTTATTGGTTTTACCGGTCTGTTAAAGTTAGAAGTGAAAACATTTTTTATACATAATTTATATTCCGTGCCAAATGTTTAAAAACTTTTTTTGAAAAAGTAAAGTTGTTTTTTCAGTTGTTGTCGAGTAGCACTTTACATTTAGTAGCACTTTACATTTACTTGTTTCCACTATTTACATGTAATTTTTTTAAATTAATAATAAAAACACAATTTATTGTAGTAAATTTTTATTGTTTTCTCTCTGAAATTTATTTATAAAACAAAGAAATTTACATGCTTAAAGGTGCGGTACAAAGTCAAACATTTTGTCTTTAAATTCAAAGATTTTTTTGTGAAAAACTTACCCCTGCCCGCAATATCCCACTAAAACTAACATCACCGTTTAATGACAGTAAATATCGTGTTGGTTGTTGGATATACATGTACATGATGAGCTTTTTAACTACGACGCGTCAAACACTAATGTACATTTTGTAAAATTTTACATGTTGAATTTTCACAGAATCTAGCGCCAGAGACGACAAAAATTTGTTTTGGAGCCTAAGCGCATTTCAAACCTAAATTCAAAACCACTATAATTTTTTGCAGTGCTGAAAGTATATAACAAATATGGAAAGACGGCTGTAGTTTATTTTTTATGTGTCTTGCAAACGAGACAAATTTTAAATCTATCAGCTATAGCCGACTTCTTTTAAAAACCCAAGGAGGTTCAAATCTCTTTAAACCAACCCGCAGGGAAACTTTGGCTTTCTAGCCAGGGTGAACCTTGGAGTAACCTTATAGTGTACCCATCCAAAAATATCTACGGTTATCATTATAACTGATTCGGTGAAAATCTGGCCTACAAACTGAAAACTTATTTATTTATTGGTTAGTTTCATACAGTAACGTACATACAAAAAGACAAATTGGCAGAAAAAAGAACATATCACAAGAAAACCATTTATATCTGTATGAAGGTTGCACAGGTATGTTTAAAAAATACTACGATGTACAACAAAAAGAAAAAAAATTTTACCACCAATCAAGCAAAGTTAAATTTTGTAAACATTTCAAGGAAATTTATCACATTTTATTCTATGCTGTTTTCATGAAAGAACTGTGTTAGTCTTTTACAAAACAAGTTGAGAGATTTAGCTTACACTATGTTGGCTGGCAATTTGTTCCATAGATTAATTATTCTATCACTAAAAAAGTATTTGCTTATATCTAGGCGATGCTTATTTCCTTGAAGTTTAGCTCCGTTATTTCGGGTTTTTAGATTTTTATCTATTGAAAAAAACATTTTAGAATCGATGTCAACTATTCCATTAAGAATTTTATATGTCATTATCATGTCGTTTTTTAGCCTTCGCGATGATAAGGTTTCTAGCTCTAACTCATTGCAACGAGTTTCATATGAGACTTTAAGAAAACCGCAGCGTGCATAAAGCTTACGTGTGAAAACATGTTGGACGCGCTCAATTATTTTGTTGTCTTTTATTAGATGTGGAGACCACACACTAGTCTCGAATTCTAAAAGCGGCCTTATGAACGTAATGTATGCTTTGAGATGAGCTGACATGTTATTTTTGGTAAAAGCTCTGAACAACACGGATACTCGACTGTGTGCTTTTGATGCAATAGCAGCACAATGCTCTGAGAATTTGAGATTATGCGTGATTTTTACGCCTAGGTCGCTGACGGAATTTTCGCGCTCGATATTTATGGAATTTAAATGATAGCATTTGTTAGGGTTGTTGTGCCCTAAGGACAAAGTGCTGCATTGTTGGAAAGCAATATTCAGCTGCCATTTCTGAGACCAATTATGAAAATCGTTCAATGAATTTTGGAATTGATCAAAAGATTGAGGGCTGTCTATAATTTGATAAACTTTTGCGTTGTCGGCAAAAAGTTTGATTTTTGTAGACCCTCCAATTGATTTTGGCAAATCATTTATGTATATCAAGAACAAAAGGGACCCAAGACACTACCTTGGGGCACCCCACTTGAAACATTTTTTTATCAGAGCGTGTTATTCCATCGCCGCTGATGACTTGGTGTCTTCTTCCTATTAGAAAACTTTTTAACCAAACAAAAAGTTCATAACAAATGACGTACTTTTTTAATTTAAATAATAGTTTTTCATGACTCACGGAGTCGAATGCTAGCATAATCGATGTAGATAATATCAACGAATTTTTGGTTTTCTGAGGCATTTGTCCATTCTGCCAGACAAGTTAAAAGTTGCAAGCCCACTGATTTTTTTGACAAAAACCCGAACTGATCTTTAGAAATCAGGTTTTGATCTTTAAGAAATTTAATAATCGCATCTGAAATAATGCTTTCCATGATTTTGCAGCATTGGCACGTCAAAGATATAGGACGGTAATTGCCACAATCACAAGTCAAACCTTTTTTAAAAAATAGGTACTATAAAAGCATCTTTCCATATATTAGGTAATTCACCTTTTTCAAGAGAAAACTCAAAAATTCGCGCAAGAGGCATTGCTATTTCTTCAGCTAAACTCTTTAAAATAAATGCAGCTTAAACAATTATTATTGAGTAACAAAAAATGACCTTTCGCTTTCTGTTGAAAAAACCTTTTTCAGCGTTTTTGTTTTTGAGTTTTTAAAAGTGATTTGAATGTATGTGGTTTTTTATTTTTTAGTTAAATCTAAATGTTGTTCACAGCTCCCGCACTTTTCAATGTATTTCATTTACTAGTGATGAGCAGTTCCGGATGTTCCGGGCAAAATTTGAAGCTCCTGTTCCGGATCACGTCAGGATTTTAAGGGCTCTCAAAATGTTGTATGGTGTTCGTGATAACGTCATATATGTTTTGCTCTGTGGGAATGGCTGTGGGAGGAGTTGTTAGAATCACTTTTACCCAATTAGCGCTTGGGAAAAAATTGAATCTCCAGTGGATAAAAGATCTCCATTTATTTCCCAAGCCTTAATTTGCTAAAAATGATTCTATAAGGTTATAACTCTGTGAAGGTCTTTAACACTGAACGATTTCCTTTGAAATAGGAGGGTTTTGACTATCGTAATTTTTGAAAAATCTTAATTCCAGTTCCGATTCCTGTTTTCCGGATTTTTGAAAAATCTCAATTGCGGTTCCGGGGTTCTGCCCATCACTAATATTAGGTGTTTGACACCGTTTTCCATGTAAAACACCAAAAAATTATAAATAGCGTGGACAAGCTATTTTACGTTTCATTAGACATAACATTTAAACATATTTATGTGTTTACCAAAATTAAAAATGCAAGGAGGTAAGTGTAAAAAATGTAAAAAAATTTTACATGGAATTTTCGCTGAATTAGTTGAGCTATAATTATACCTTAGCTCCTAATCTATAATCTATCCCAGTATTTTTAAGGAATCTATAATATCAACAACAAAATATCACAAGATAGCTTTACCAAACGTTGTTTGAGTTTTTGTTGCCTACAACAATGAAGAAGTGCCATGAATGTTAGTTTTTGTCTTGTATTGAGAGAAGTCCAAATCAGGGACGTACCCAGAGTTTTATTCGGGGGGGGGGCGCCCCCCCATCAATTTTTTAAAATGTTAAAAAAACAGGGATAAACGTAAATAAAGCAATATAATACACTGTTTTGGCCTAATAACGTATTATCTAAAGTTTTTAGCGGTAAAAACATGTTTTCTCAGTTAAAAATCCCATTAGCAGACATTGGCAGAGCCTGGATTTCACAAAAAAAGGATTTAGATTTCACAAAAAAGGTCTTTTGTACCCCCTGGCTACATCCACAATGTAAACCAAAGCAGATGTGCAGCATCTCCATGCGTTTTTGGTACCTATATAGAGGAAAGGTACACAAAACAACCAAATATGATTGTTTGCTGTAATTGATATGTAGTAACATTGTGTTTTTACTGCGTGGCATGTGATATTTTGGAAAACATGTTTTTCGCTAATTTTAGACTGTTTTTATTAAATTTTTTCATGGGGATGATAAATCTTTTCCACATGGTTTGGTGTTGATTGCAGATCAAATAAAACAGTCGTAAAAAAGTGAGGTTGCAGCCATACATGGGCAAGTTGGTCCGGAGTGGGTGGATTAAACCCCAAACTAGGGGGGGGGGGTTGAAATCCGAGAAACGCAAAATACCCATATCGTTTTTTTTCTGGAGTGCATTTTACCCATATCGTTTTTCGATTTTGAAGGAAAAATAGGTAAAAACGCTAATTTTAGGTCAAAAAGCCCTTTTTATTGCATTTTTGAGCTTTTTATTGCTTAAAACATTCATTTTGACCTTAAAAATTAAGTTTGGAGGTAGTTAGAAGTCATTTTAAACACATTTTTTTTCTTCATTTTTCCGAAATCGGGGGGGGGGTTAACCTTTTCTCCCCCCCCACTTCTGGGTGGGGGGGGGGTTAAACACCCCTTCTCAGAATTTGGAGGGGTTAACCCCCCCAACCCCCCTCCGTGCCCATGTATGATTGCAGCTTCATAACTCTGTATGAAATCCAATGGCCGTTCTGCGGGTTATGACCAGGGCGGGTCCCCAGGGCCTTGCGGGTTCGGCGCCGCTTCTCGTCAAGCGTTTTTCTGAGAAAACATGTTATTTTTTAACTAGAAAAACATGTTTTTACCGCTAAAAACTTTAGATAATACGTTATTAGGCCAAAACAGTGTATTATATTGCTTTATTTGCGTTTATCCCTGTTTTTTTAACATTTTAAATAATTGATGGGGGGGCGCCCCCCCCCCGAATAAAACTCTGGGTACGTCCCTGATTTGGAATTCTCTTAATACAAGACAAAAACTTCATAAAATTTCAAAAACTTCATAAACTCCATTCATGGCACTACTTCATTGTTGTAGGCAACAAAAACTCAAACAATTTTTGGTAAAGCTATCTTGTGATACTTTGTTGTTGATATTATAGATTCCTAAAAAATACTGGGATAGATTGAAAGCTAATAAGGTATAATTATAGCTCAACTAATTCAGCGAAAATTCCATGTAAAATTTTTTCCCATTTTTTACATTTACCTCCTTGCATTTTTAATTTTGGTAAACACATAAATATGTTTAAATGTTATGTCTAATGAAACGTAAAATAGCGTGTCCAACGCTATTTATAATTTGTTTTTTGTTTTACATGGCAAACGGTGTCAAACACGTAAATATTAGTGATGGGCGGAACCCCGGAACCGCAATTGAGATTTTTCAAAAATCCGGAACAGGAATCGGAACTGGAATTAAGATTTTTTAAAAATCACGATAGTCAAAACCCTCCTATTTCAAAGGAAATTGTTCAGTGTTAAACACCTTCACAGAGTTTTAACCTTATAGAATCATTTTTAGCAAATTAAGGCTTGGGAAATAAATGGAGATCTTTCATCCATTGGAGATTAAATTTTTTCCCAACCGCTAATTGACTAAAAGTGATTCTAACAGCTCCTCCCACAACCATTTCCACAGAGCGAAACATATATGACGTGATCACGAACACTATATGACATTTTGAGGGCCCTTAAAATCCTAACGTGATCCGGAACAGGAACTTCAGGAACTTCAAATTTTGCCCGGAACATCCGGAACTGCCCATCACTAGTAAATGAAATACATTGAAAAGTGCGGGAGCTGTGAATACATTTACATTAACTAAAACAAAAACCCACATACATTCAAATCACTTTTAAAAATTCAAAAACAAAAACGCTGAAAAAGGTTTTTTCAACAGAAAGCGAAAGGTCATTTTTTGTTACTCAATAATAATTGTTTAAGCTGCATTCATTTTTAAATGCGAGAAACTGCCTTGGCTTTTTTGGTTTTCTCGGTGTCCTTTGGAGTGCTTTTTGTCCTTTTTTTGGTTTGCTTGTGTTGTGGTTTCCGCTCCTTTCTTCCGTGCCTGCTGCTCTGGAGCTTTTTCGATGCGTTTTATTTCTTAGATCACCTGATTTCTAGATCGTTCGGGTTTTTGTCAAATCGTGGGCTTGCACTTTTACTTGTCTGGCAGAATGGACATAGCTCAGAACAAAAATCTCGTTGATATTATCGACATCGATTATGCTAGAGCATTTGATTCCGTGAGTCACGAAAAACTATTGTTTAAGTTAAAAAACTACGGCATTTGTTATGAACTTTTTGATTGGTTAAAAAGTTTTCTAATAGGAAGAAGACACCAAATTCTCGCGGCGATGAAATCACACGATCTGATAAGAAAATTGTTTCAATTGGGGTGCTCCAAGGTAGTGTCTTGGGTCCCCTTTTTTTCTTGATACATAAACGATTTGCCAAAATCAATTGGAGGGTCTACAAAAGTCAAACTTTTTGCTGATGACGCAAAGTTTATCAAATTATAGACAGCCCTCAATCTTTTGATCAATTCCAAAATTCATTGAACGATTTTCATAATTGGTCTTAGAAATGGCAGCTGAATATTGCTTTCCGAAAATGCAGCATTTTGTCCTTAGGGCACAACAACCCTAACAAATGCTACCATTTAAATTCCATAAATATCGAGCGCAAAAATTCCGTCAGCGACCTAGGTGTAAAAATCACGCATAATCTCAAATTCTCAGAGCATTGTGCTGCTATTGCATCAAAAGCACACAGCCGAGTATCCGTGTTGTTCAGAGCTTTTACCACAAATAACATGTCAGCTCTTCTCAAAGCATACATTACGTTCATAAGGCCGCTTTTAGAATTTGAGACTAGTGTGTGGTCTCCACATCTAATAAAAGACAACAAAATAATTGAGCGCGTCCAACATGTTTTCACACGTAAGCTTTATGCACGCTGCGGTTTTCCTAAAGTCGCATATGAAACTCGTTGCAATGAGTTAGAGCTAGAAACCTTATCATCGCGAAGGCTAAAAAACGACATGATAATGACATATAAAATTCTTAATGGAATAGTTGACATCGATTCTAAAATGTTTTTCTCAATAGATAAAAATCTAAAAACCCGAAATAACGGAGCTAAACTTCAAGGAAATAAGCATCGCCTAGATATAAGCAAATACTTTTTTAGTAATAGAATAATTAATCTATGGAACAAATTGCCAACCAACATAGTGCAAGCTAAATCTCTCAACTTGTTTTGTAAAAGACTAACACAGTTCTTTCATGAAAACAGCATAGAATAAAATGTGATAAATTTCCTTGAAATGTTTACAAAATTTAACTTTGCTTGATTGGTGGTAAAAAATTTTTTTGTTGTACATCGTAGTATTTTTTAAAAATACCTGTGCAACTTTCATACAGATTTAAATGGTTTTCTTGTGATATGTTCTTTTTTTCTGACTATTTGTCTTTTTTTGTATGTACGTTACTGTATGAAATTAACCAATAAATAAATAAATAAATAAATAAATAAATAAATAAATAAATAAATAAAAATAAATATATATATATATATCGTGTATATATATAGTGTGTATATATATATATAAATATATATATATATATATATTATAATATATTAATAAGAATATAATAGAACTTTGATTACAGTTATAGCTTTTTAAAATTTAAGAGATATATTAAATATACTTGATGATAGTTGTATGCAATTTTGAATTTCAAAACTATGAGCATACATACAAGATATGACTTTACTTTTAAGAGATGAATGTTATATGAGTGATGTTATTTTATGTTTTGAGCAAATAGTTTATTGATTTTAAATGTAACTGTAAAAGCTAACGTGAATTTTCAGCCTTTATTAGATTGTAGATTGAATGACGGTGCTGAGTTCCAATATCCATATTGTGTTTAAAGAAAAAGATAAGGTTTTACCCAAATACTCTTCCCCCTCTTGCACCTATT
Source organism: Microlaimidae sp. YZB2_3 (assembly GCA_030248175.1). Lineage (NCBI taxonomy): Eukaryota > Metazoa > Nematoda > Chromadorea > Desmodorida > Microlaimidae > Microlaimidae sp. YZB2_3. Next base: position 30,946 of record JASAMX010003680.1, on the reverse strand, counting down.
TAGCTTCTTGAAAGTTTTACCTTCCAAGTACTGTGCCCGGCGCTCTCCACAGTTTGTAGGGAGAAATAAAATATTAGATATATATAGAAAAAGTATGACATAAATTAGTTAATGCACTTAAGTTTTGCAATTTTATACTACTATAATATTTGACAATTATCTAGCATTATAACTTAAATTATACTTACATTGATTAATTAGGATTCCCATTGAAATTTCAAAGTTTTAACATGCAGAATTTTAATTCATGCTTGACAAACATGTATGACATTATTAATAGACATGCAGCATTTAAAAACATAATAACATTAATTTGATATATTAGTAAAATTAGCGTAGGTTATTTGTAAATTATATACGTCCAATGAGGCTTAGAAATTGTATGACTTTTTGACAGTTTCGAAAAGTACTAAAGAGTTGATGTTTTATAATTGATGGGTTATTTTCTCAAATAATATTTCTTTCTTTAGCAGTACTTGTACAATGACATAGCATATGGCGAATTGTTTCTATTGGACATCCACACTGGCATCTACTTGATGACATCTTTTCAATCTTGTTAAGAAATTGTCTTGTAGAAAAACTATTTAAAGGTAACCTTAGAATAATTAATTGTTCCTTTCTGTTAAGCACATGAACTGGGTCTTTTTTCCTCTTAGTATTACTTGGAAAGTTTTTGAGTAGGCGAGCTGTTTTAGAGCTACTTTCTTTTGCATTTTGCATCCATAATTTATTACTACCTTGTTTTAAAGCAGGTTTTATACTTCCATAATGCATTATTAGTTTAGGAACATTTTAATTGGCGTTTTTAGCAGGTAATCTGCTCTTTCATTTCCCATTATACCAACATGGCCTCTAACGAATTGTAAACAAATTTCAACTACATGATTAGTTTCATTATTCTGAAATTCAAGCAGTTTGGTAATGCATAACTGGGTAAGTGACTCTGGTTGAGTAGTTTGTTTTAAAGCCATTTGAATGCAATTTAACAAAGTTAAGCTATCAGAAAATATTACAAGTTGGGTTAGGTTGACTTTCAAAATAATTGCTCTTTAAGAAGTTCTGAAGCTGATAAACTGATTCTTGAATAGCTTTCATTTCAAGATATGCAATATTCCACATTGGATCCTCAGCTTGCGTAAATGAAATAAATTTCTTTATTATTGCAGTAACCACATATTCCTATTCCTGCATGCTTGTCTTGCATTTTTGATGCATCTCTAGATATAAATATCCATTGATTTAAGTTGTATATAGATGTCAGTTTGTTTTCTGATCTTTTAGCAGTTGTTTCTACATTTAGATTGTTTGGAAATAGTTCTTTTAAGGTAGGTAAATTGGGGTAGAGAAAACGGCTCATGAGGATTAAGTCCTGGAGTTATTTCTGCAGTTGATAAGTGCCCATACCAGAAATTTTCTTTCTTTTGAATATGACACTTTTTTTTTCCGTGGAAGGCTTTCATATCGATTGAATAATTGTCTAATTAAATGCGATTCTGGAAGTCTTATAGCTCTGTTGGTCATTTCGGCATTTTTCTTTTTCAAACTCATTCTAAGAGGACTAATATTGGTTTTTATTTGAAGTGCATCTATTGATGTAGTTTTTGGTACTCCTCCAATTATTCTTAAGCCTTTATTTTGTTCTCGTTCTAATATGTTTATAATATTGTTGTGTAATGAGCTGCTCCAACAACCAGCAGCATAAGTTATTACTGGTTTAACAATTAAAAGGTATAGTTGTCTAATTTGGCATAATGTTAATCCCCAATCATGACCAGCTAATCTTTTCATTGCATTTAGTCTACTTTGGCATTTTGTTTTGATTTTCTGTATATATTTTTTCCAACGTTGATCAAATGTTACTCCAAGATATGGTACTTAATTCTTTAAACATATAGGTTTATTTTGATATGTAATAGGTTGTAGAGTTTTAATTGTTTTGGAGTGAGCTAAGGAAAATAATATGGCTTCTGTTTTAGATAAATTAACTTGGAAATTTTTGGATTGTGTTCATTTTTCAAGATTATTTATAGTTGTTTGCATTTCAGATTTTTATATTTCCGGATTATTGCCTTGTGCAAAATATATGCATCGTCTACAAAGCTGTACATTGTCACATTTTTAGGTCTTGAAAGTGCCAATTCATCACTTGTAAATGTAAATAGTAAGGGACTTAAACACGACCCTTGGGGTATTTAAATTTTCATAGTTAACCATCCAGATATTTTTTTTTAAACTTTAGTGCGGATTTTCCTATTTTCCAGCCAGTAAATAATCCATTTTAGCATGTTACCATTAATTTCAAGATTAATACATCTTTGAATAACATCATTGTGTTGGACACTGTCAAATGTACAAAAAATAAATAATATTGCAATAATTGTTAATTTCCATTTGAAATCCAGAATCAATTAGATTTTCTATTGATATTATTAAATCATTTGTTGAATGAAATTGTCTACCACCCGCTCTATTTTGGAATCTTTTGAAGTTTTTCTCAGCCCATATAGTAAGTCTGTTACATACCATTTGTTCATTGAATTTTCCAAGAGATGACAGCAATGAGATTGGTCCAGAATAAAGTGGCTGAATAGGTGGTTTTTGAGGTTTGTTAATAGGTTTGTTCAGCTTGCTTCCATTCAAAAGGAAGTCGATCTATTTTCCATATTTTGTTAAAAAGACAAAGTATTATTTTAAGTATGTATCTTTTAAGATGTACTAATATTGAGGGAGATATGCCACCAGGACCTGAAGCACTTAGTACTTTAATTTTAGATTGCGCTAATTTTAGTTCATTAAGTGTAAATGGCGTAAAAAAACAACTCTTCATTTTGCATTTTAAATAAATGCTTTAAAGTTGTGACACTTATTTTGTTTTTTTGATTTTTTCCTTTAGAGCGAAGTAATTCCTTGTGTTGGTAATATGTATTGAGCAGATTAGCTTTATCTTGGCTTGATATTGCTATCTTTCCTTTCCATCTTAGAGGAAGGTTTGCGTGGTTTTGGTTGATTGAAACTGATTTTGCTATTTTGAATGATTTCTTTGAGTCAGCAATTGATTCAACAGTATCATGAATTTAATTTAATTTAATTAATGACGAGCGAAGATGGTAAGCAATAAATGAACTAAACCTAAAATGTGGTTTCAAACATATGAATATCATTAGACTAAATCAAATCAAAGCAGATCTTCCCAAGCGTTGGAAATTACTATTAAAACCAGGATTAAGTAAAAATTATAGTGATAATATAAACGTAAATTTAACAAGGTATGGCTCAAAAAAGAAATTATTTATCCAAAACCAGATGATTTTGGAACCAAATGCAGTTGAAAAATGGAAAAAAATTATTGGTAAAAAACAACCCAAAATCTGGGAGAATAAATTTAGATTAATTAAAAAAATATCAAACGAAACTAAATTAGGAGTGTTTCAATTAAGAATAAATCACAGAATAATTGCTACGCAAAAGTAGCGATATAATTATAAAAAAGTAACAATTTTTTTTTGTAAACTGTGTAACCTTAAGATTAATGATACTTTATAATAATTTTTTATCATTTCCCCATCACATAATATTTCTGGTATTCCTTTATAAATTTTTTTAAAGAAAAAAATTAAATATAAAATAAACACCAAATACAAAATTGGATAAAACATCTTTTATGCTTGAAAACACAACAATTTAATACATAAAAAATCGAAATAATTTTGTTTGTGGACAAAATATTTTATTTATATAATAAAATTGAATAATCAAATTCTATTATTTAAAGTTTTTCAGAATTACACAAAGGGAAAATTTAGAACCTTAAAATATTTAATGGAAACTGATACTAAAGCTAAAGTCTTCCAGGTTGAAATTAAGGGCATAACCTCTCTCCGCCAGGAAGAAATAAACAATAAACCTGCGAGGGAGAAAAATTTTAAAAAAAAGTTTTCAGAGGTTATGTAACCGATTATTATTTAGTTGCGTCATGTATATCTGCACGTGATATTTTCTCAAACGAGTGGTTACTTTACCACTCATCTTTTTTCACCCTGATAGAATTTATCTTTAGTTGCGAGGAAAAATACAATAAATGGAAAATTGGTTATAAACCAAAAATCGTTATATACATTAAAAAGAAATAAATAAATTATATATTAGCTTTAAAAACGACTTCAAATTAAGAAATGATAAATAAAAATTATAACGTTGCTATTTCATTTTTTTTCGTTTGTTTTTTGTTGTGATATGTTTTATATGTTATTTGCTGTGATATTATGCTTATAAAATAATAAGAATAAAAAAGCTTTCATCCACTGCCTTGCTTAGTATAAAAAGTCTTTTGCTAGTGGTTCATTTTAGAGCTTTTTAAGCCCTTGGACCATGATTCTAGTAAAAGATTTTGTCGTATTATTTTTTTGTCAAATTTTTATTTTATACTATTAATATTTGTTTTGGTTGTATTTTGGAAATGCGACAATGATTGGTTCGTATGTTATAGTGATGAAAAAAATTGTTTGTACTTTTTTATACAGTTTTTTTCAGTAACTTTACTAGAATAAACTTTGAACTTTAAACTTTGAACTTTGAACTTATATAGGTAGATACAAATTTCAGTGCTGTTATGTTTACTAGCTTTTGTATTTTTCCTGTCAATGTATTCACATAATAAAATTTATTTATTTATTTATGCATTTAATTTGGAAAATTAGTTAAATTAAAACAATATTTCTAAAATTTACGTATTCTAGTAAAAATTTTAAGTTTTAGTTATAAAATTAAAAATATATAAAAATAAAGTTGATTTTTTTAAAAATTCAGTTATTTTTGTTTATAATTAATTAATTTGTGCATTATTAATAACATTTTGCGGTTTAAAAGCATCAATGAAAAAATAAGTATGTAAATTGTTTATTTTAAGCTCCTAAATTTTTATTCATTAAAATGATCCATGCTTAAATGAGGTAATTTTTTTTTCGATTATTTTATTATAATAATAGGGTTTGTCTGAGGGTATAATAAATATATATAAAATATGAAGTTGGTTTCATATTTCTAATTAGTTGAACTGGTAGAGTATCTATAAAAAAATAAAAAATTCTAAAATTTACGTCTTTTCATAAAATTTTAAAATTTTGATTTAAAAAATTAAAAATTTTTTAAAAAAACGGTAATTTTTGAATTTTTTTTTATTTTACTTATAAATAGTCAATTTGAGCTACAATAACAGCATATGTGGCAAGACATTTTTGACTAAATTATCACATTGGTACATTGGTTTATTCTAGCCCCTGAAATTTTATTTATTTAAATGATTGATGCTCAAAAAGGGTATATTTTTCTCTGTTTTTTTAAAAGGTAAAAAGGCTGTATGAGAGATAAAAATTGTCAAAATAATAATTTGCTTTCATGTTTCTAAATTTTTAAACTGGTTTAGTTTAGAAAAAATTAAAAAAACTCTAAAATTTATATTTACGCGTTTTGTAAAATTCTAAAATTTTAAGAAAAATATCGAAATTTCTAAAAATAAAGTTTATTTTTTAAAAGTTTATTTACATTTACTTATTAATACTCAATTTGAAAATTAATAATATCATGCACGGTTTGAAATGCATCACTAAATTATTCTGATTGTGTAATGCTTGATTTTAGCTTATTATTTTAGCTAAAAATTTAATCATTTAAATGAATCGTTCTAAGAAAGGGAACATTTATTTTTTTTTATTTTTTTAAACTTAAAAGGACTGACTGTATGGCTTTTAATCCCTGTCTGTGGAATACTCTTGAAGTTGATACCTTTAAGTTTGATTTTTTCGATTTTTTTTTTTTTGAAAAGACTATTAATCTGACAGCTTGGAGTGATGATTTTAAATTCAAAGAAAATATGTTTCTTAAAGTGACCCTCCTCAAATAATAATTCTTTACATTTTATTTAGTTAGTGCTTTATATTAAAATAAAACATAAAACATAATAGATAAACTCAGAAAGGGAAGAATTTAAGAACAAAAAATTAGAGATAAACTTAAGATTATGATCCTTACGGGTTTTTGAAGCATTTTGCAGCTTGGCCGTATATTTCAAATTTCGGTACTCCTAGACGAGGCTCCAGCCAATTGCTGTTATTGCAGGGTTTAGCAAGAATTTGAGGACAAGTACCGTGGTAGTCAAAAAGATTTCCGTCAAATGTAATATATCGCGGTTCCCCAAATAAAGTACACACCCTTCGGGGTCTTACAGCTGAATTAAATATTTTTTTGAGCAGGAAAATATTTGTGAAAAAATAGGCTTCAATACAAGCACGTTTTCTATAGGTCACTATAAAATTTACTTCACATGGTGCAGTAAAAGCATAATTTGATTTTTCGCACAGAGTATATTCTTTTTTTTTTCTACATAATTAGATTTTGGAGCAAATCACAAAAAATTGTTAACACTTCAATTTCGATTTTTAACAAAATTATAATTAATTAATGAAGAGTGCTATTTTAGTCAAAAAATATATTTTTTAAAGCCGACCTTATAATTTTTTTGAATAATGTCGGTTTTTTTTATTCTAAAAATATTTTTTTATTTACATACTTTCGTTCCTTTTAATTTTCTAACTAACACTTAATAAAGGGGTATTTTCGACTCTCACGTGAGTTAAAACTTAGTGTGACCAAAAAAGCACAAGTGTTTGATGATCTATTTAAAAAAAAAACGTAATTTTTTAAATTCTTATTAACTTGAGTTGGGTAAAGTATTTTTTGTTGTTTTTTACGCTTTGCTAACAACCCTGGTGAAATTTAGCTAAAAGCTGCATAATAACAGTTTAATTTGTATCTAAATATGGGTCTGTTATATGTTTTACAATTACAAAAAAATTCCCATAAAAATGATGAACCTGGGATAAACAAAGTTTAATCTATCAGAAGAATAAGTTTTATAATTACTAAAATATATTTAATAAAATCTATTATCTAAAATATATTTACGTATTTTTAAGAAAGTAAGAATTACTTAAAATAAAACAAATTGCAATGAAACATAATAAATTTTACCTATTTTTGAAATGATCCACTTGTAAATTACTTCAATTTTTAGGAAAACGGAATATCCGGCATTTCCACCGCAAATTTCTAAACCAAGCATTTATTTTAAAAAAATTCAATAGTATTAAAAAATATATATATAATATAACCGAAAATGGGCAGCTCCTATGTATATAAAAAATTAAATCAAAATAGGTCATTATAATGAGCTTCTCCATTTACTCCATAAAATACTACCCTTTATAATGATGGCATAGTAGCCATTTTAATTCGCGCGAAATAAAATTATATTATAATTAGGGAGGAAACCATTATAATAGCATTTAATTTCATTTCATATATACTAATAAGTGTAATATTGTCCGGACCGAATGAGTTTCATCGTGTCGACACCATTACACTCATGAGTATACATAAAATGAATTTAAATCAATAAATGCTATTATAATGGCTTTCTCTCCTTTTTTAATTCTAGCAAATTAAAATGGCACTATGCCATTATTATGGAGGGTGCCATTTAAATGGAAAGGCTTGTTATAATGGCCTACTCTTTTAACTATAATGGCCCATTATGCTCACTATGGAGTTGCACATATTTTGGTATATTATATATTTTTGGTTATATAATATATTAAGAATAAAATATTGCTTAATTTTGTTTTTTTTTTGTTTATTTATTTCAAAACTAAAGATGAATTCCTTCAGGGTAAAATTGCGTGGGTAGTCAAGTAATCACTCGTTCTTCCAGAAAATATTATGTGCAGGAGAACACATGACTTAATTTAATAATTACTGGTTACATTACCAGTGACGCCTTATTCTTTTTGTTGACTTGTGCATTTATTTTTTATTTGTTTTCAACAACAAACGATACGCCCTTAACGGCAGCCCGAAAAACCTCAGCTTTAGTATCTTAATTAAGTCGAATTCGTTAATAGTAGACATGCTTTAACAAATTTTGAGTAAAAAAAAACAATAAATTTTTGCAAGAAACATAGTAGTAGGTAAATTGCAAAGTAAAATTATGGTAAAGTAACTTATGTGTCATTTTATTGTGTCTTCTCATTCCTCATGAATTTACACTTCTTTTCAAGTTTTAAAACCAAAAACCTTCAAACTTTGTCAATTTTGGACAATAACAGTTGAATATCACTATTTTTACAAAAAAAGACATAAAAATACTTCTCTGGATTTGTTAATACTTATATGCATAATCAAGAATACATGAAAATTAATTATTATTAATTAATTTTCATGTATTCTTGGCATAATATAATTATTTTAAGATTTTTTTCAGATTACGCAAAAAAACCTAACAAAAAATTTATTTGATCACAATAATTTTTTACAAATTTCTTGTTTTAAGAAAAAAAAAACAGTTTAAGATGTCTAGAGGCGTCATGACTGCAATTCCAATAGCCTAGTGGTTAGAGAGTGCCTAGTGCCTAGTGTTTAAGGTTTTTTTTAGCAAGAATGGATACAAAAAAGAATTACCGACTGCGTGTTAAATAATTTTTCTAATTATATAACAAATATTTCACAGTGCAGTTTTTTTCACGTACAAAAATCTGCTATGGAATATTCCACCGTTTGTGAAATAATCTAGATAATGATATTTTCTAATTATTTCTGTAGATTATTTTACATTTTACCACGATTTGGCAAACAACAAAAAACTGTAAACGTAAAACTGTTTGATAGGTTTTTTCACATAATGCTATTAAATACTCAGTTTTTTGTTGAATCCGACTTATAAATTGTTTTAACTATTAAAACATGATGTTTAAAAATTGAATTATTGACAGTATTGTGGAAAAAATTTATCAATAAATTTTGCGTTTACAATGTTTAGTTTGCAAACAAAAAAACAATTGATTTCTCAACAGTTTATGATTTTATTTCTACATGAGGAAATCTGCATGTCGATTGCTTAACACAGTCGGACATTCTCCACTCTTATGCATTCTTGCTGCTATCAACCCCCAGGTTTTAATCCTTTTCTAATCGAGAGTTAATCAAGAAGCGATCGATTTAAAACACTTACCAAAAACCCTAGCAGACTGCTTTTTTTCCGGCGTCCTATTTATATTATTAGTGGTAAAAATTAAATCAAATTAAAAACTTTAATTTTTGGCTACTCTTTAAAATTATTATTTTTTGATTTTTGCATAACCTAAATTATTGTTACTTCACAAGTAATAAAAGTTATTATAACCTAAACAAATAGTTTTACTTTTTAATCAACTACCTGCTATTTTTTTATTTTTTCAAATCAGGTATTATTTGTTTTCCAAAAATAGGCATTTTCGGAAAACAGAAATTTATAAATAGTTGATTTAAAAGTAAAAACTATTGTTTGGTTTTAAATAAATTTTATTAGGCATTTTCGGAAAACAGAAATTTATAAATAGTTGATTTAAAAGTAAAAACTATTGTTTGGTTTTAAATAAATTTTATTAGGCATTTTCGGAAAACAGAAATTTATAAATAGTTGATTTAAAAGTAAAAACTATTGTTTGGTTTTAAATAAATTTTATTATCTCATGAAGTAATAATACTTTAGGTTGTGAAAAATAAAAAAAAGTAAATATAAAGAGTTTTCAAAAAACTTGATTGTTATCCTCAATCTTATCAATAAAACGTCACTATGCTTGTCTCTTTACTTCTATTGAAAAAGAATTTAAATTAGAAAATTTGAAGAAATTTAAAAAATACTTTCACATTCGCATAAGCATTCTTTTTGGAATATATTAAACGGAGAAGGGAGACATAATCCAACGCTTGCCCCGAGATTTCGGCAGTGCTTGTGACACGCCGTACCAAATACCGGATCATTGCAAAGATTTTTAGTGCCAGTAAATTTCCCGCAATGTGGACTTGCTAAAAATATAGCTCAATAGGTAAATAAACGGCTGAAAAATAACAAACGTTTAATTAAATGTTTCAATATAAACTAAATATATTATCGCAGTTGAAAAAATAATTAGTACAAATTATAACTCACAAATCCCATGAATAAATACTTTGCATATCGTTTAATTTGCATAGGTTGCGCGTAGTTGATAGGACAAGTATTTTCTTTCGCGATTTTTTAATCAAACAATTTAGAAAATTCAAAGAAACAGTTGCAAACACACATTTAAGTCCTTAGTCTTAGTTGCGTGAGTTTCAAGAATTCAGTTGCAACCAGCAACTAGAACGATACTTCTAAATCTATAAAGAACTACATACAAATCAACCATAAAACTTGTTTTTTTTAGAAAGTGAATTCTAAATTAGGACAATTGTTTGAATAATGTAAAATTTTCTAGCATTAACTCTGCTTCTTAGTACCTTTAGTTTAAATGAATGACCTTCTGTGTGATTATAATTAAAATGAAAAAAATAATTAAGATTTAGGTTATCTCTTTAGAATTATTTTAAAACATTCAGTAAGATCTGTTATTTGAGGACGATCTTCAAGTTTTCAAAAATAAAGAATTTTTAAACGATCATCATAATGGGTATAACGAATATGACACTAATGACCAATTTTTTATAAACCTTTTTTGAACGCGATATTACGTTAAAAAAATGGATTCCAAACAGCGCTGGCATACTCCAATGTTGGTTTAACATTTAAAATTTAATCAAAATACAAATTATCATCTCATCACATACAATTAAATAAAATTAATTGAGCAATATTTTTTGCATATTGCCAGTGAGTCTTAATTCCCAGTGTTGCTTTTAATATCATAAACCAATTTTACGATGTAGTTAATTCCACTATCAATTGTTCAGCGTTCATTGGTTGACAGTGATATAAATTTTAAATCCTTATTGGCTAATTTTTTTAACCCTAAACAAGGTTTAGGAAAAACAAAGTTTGCTAATGACTATTTATGTTCCTATTCTTGAATAAAATGCTCCGAAGCTCCGACCATTTAAAGCGAAGGGAGCTCTGGAGCTTTTCCTCTTGAATGAGCAATTTTAAGCTTATTTAAGCTTGGAATTTACTTGAAGTTACTCCATGAACATTTTCAAGACTATTTTCATAGTCTTGAAAATTAGTTTTAATAAAAATTCCAAAAAAATTCCAAAATATTTTGTCACAAAAATCACAAAATAGGGTAAAGCATCATTTTTTTAATAATTTTTAATGCTAAAATTGACTGATTCTTGTATATATTTTTGAAAATAGGCATATTTTACAAAAATTGGCTTTTTTCCTAACCCCATTTGATTTTTTAAGTCCCCTCCAAATTAAAGTACACATGGTGCTGGATATATTTTTGACCAATATATATTTTCTATAGTTTAATATGTTATTACTAACCTAAATATTCAACAGGGTGTATAAAACTCACATTATCTCCCTATAAATTCTTCATGGAAGGTGGGGCTTTGAACTAAAATTATATCCTAGCAATAGTTGTGGTGATATAGAGTTTTGGGCGGTGAAAAAGGTTTATGCACCTATAGCCGGTCCAATGAGGTTATAAAAAAACTTAAAATTATTCCAATACCCATTTTTTTCTCATTTAGAAAAAAATTGGGCTAAAAGCTGAATTATAACCAGCAACCATTTTCTACTATTCACCTTTTTTTGTTTACTTTCAACGTCATATATACCTTTTTTTCTCAAAATAAGGGATCTGAATTCCGGAACAGTTCAGAAAATACCCTTTTGCAGGCAATGAGACCGCCCCAGTCACCTTCGCAGGTTTTCTTCACATTCAAATCGTCTTTCCAACAAAAATGAGTAGCGGCGGGAAAATTCCGGTGGGGCAGGGATTTGCGGTGTGAATCTTTAGTGTTAAAGACTAAATGAAAACACAATTATTGTCTACTGCGAGAGTAAAAAATAATTATTTAAATTTTTTTGAAGTTGTTGTTTTTGTATCTTAGGTTATAAATTTTAAAAACGGAACATGAAAAGCGGCCATTTAATTATATACTGTGCTGTGTCTTTTAATATCCACATTAGCAAGTTATATATTCAACAAAAAATACTATAATAACTTAACATCACCACTATCTCAATTTAGCGCCAACAAATGTTTTAATATGTTGTTTTTTTGGTAAGTGAAATTATGTTAAAAACACAAAAAAATATTTTTACACAAACAAACAAGAACTATCAATGGCAGCCCATTCATTATCCTTACTGCCAAAAATGCATAAAAAATAGAAAATGTCCAACTGTGTGTTTAACAATTGTATGTTAAGCAATCCACGTGTAGAAATTTTATCATGTAGAAATAAAAAAAATTATGAACGCAAAATTCCTAGATGAGACTTTTCTGCAAAATACTGTCGTATAAATAATTAAAATTATTCAAAACATTGCACATTATACCTTTTTTCTCAAAGTAGGGGATCATATTAATATTATTTTGTACATCGGATGTAAGAAAAACCCTTGATTATTTGACAACATTATGAAAAAAACATCTTATGAGAATTTACGTTCACAGTTTTTTATTTACAAACTGTCAATGTCAAATGGTGAACGCAAAAGTCATAAAGAAATTTCCTTACATACAACTAATAAAAAAATCAAAATATTCGAAATATTTTATGTTTTAACATGCAAAATAATTTAACGTCGGATTCACCAAAAAACGTTGAAAGTAAACAAAAAGGTGAATAGGAAATGGTTGCTGGTTATCATCAGCTTTTAGCCCAATTTTTTTCTAAATGAGAAAAAATAGGATCTTGGAATAATTTTAAGTTTTTTTATAACCTCCATTGGACCGGCTATAGGTGCATAAACCTTTTTCACCAAAACTCTATATCACCACAACTATTGCTAGGATATAATTTTAGTTCAAAGCCCCAGCCTTCCATGAAAAAATTTATGGGAGATAATGTGAGTTTTATACACCCTGTTGAATATTTAGGTTAACATATTAAACTATAGAAAATATGTTACGGTCAAAAATATATCCAGCACCATGTGTACTTTAATTTGGAGGGGACTTAAAAAAATCAAATGCAGTTAGGAAAAAAGCCAATTTTTGTAAAATATGCCTATTTTCAAAAATATATACAAGAATCAGTCAATTTTAGCATTAAAAATTATTAAAAAAAATGATGCTTTACCCTATTTTGTGATTTTTGTGACAAAATAGTTTGGAATTTTTTAGGAATTTTTATTAAAACTAATTTTCAAGACTATAAAAATAGTCTTGAAAATGTTCATGGATTAACTTCAAGTAAATTCCAAGCTTAAATAAGCTTAAAATTGGTGATGTAAGAGGAAAGGCTCCAGAGCTCCCTTCGCTTTAAATGGTCGGAGCTTCGGAGCATTTTATTCAAGGATAGGAACATAAATAGTCATTAGCAAACTTTATTTTTCCTAAACCTAGTTTCGGTTTAAAAAAATTAGCCAATAAGGATTTAAAATTTATATCACTGTCAACCAATGAACGCTGAACAATTGATAGTGGAATTAACTACATAGTAAAATTGGTTTATGATATTAAAAGCAACACTGGGAATTAAGACTCACTGGCAATATGCAAAAATCTGCTCAATTAATTTTATTTAATTGTATGTGATGAGATGATAATTTGTATTTTGATTAAATTTTAAATGTTTAAACCAACATTGGAGTATGCCAGCGCTGTTTGGAATCCATTTTTAACGTAATATCGCGTTCAGAACAAGGTTTATAAAAACTTGGTCATTAGTGTCATAGTCATTATACCCATTATGATGATCGTTTAAAAATTCTTTATTTTTGAAACCTTGAAGATCGTCCTCAAATAACAGATCTTACTGAATGTTTTAAAATAATTCTAAAGAGATAACCTAAATCTTAATTATTTTTTTCATTTTTAATTATAATCACACAGAAGGTCATTCATTTTAAACTAAAGGTACTAGAAGCAGAGTTAATGCTTAGAAAATTTTACATTATTCAAACAATTGTTAATTTAGAATTCACTTTCTAAAAAAAACAAGTTTTATGGTTGATTTGTATGTAGTTCTTTATAAATTTACAAAGTATCGTTCTAAGTTGCTGGTTGCAACTGAATTCTTGAAACTCACGCAACTAAGACTAAGGACTTAAATGTGTGTTTGCAACTGTTTTTCTTTGAATTTTCTAAATTGTTTGATTAAAAAATCGCGAAAGAAAGATACTTGTCCTATCAACTACGCGCAACCTATGCAAATTAAACGATATGCAAAGTATTTATTCATGGGATTTGTGAGTTATAATTTGTACTAATTATTTTCCAACTGCGATCAATATATTTAGTTTATATTGAAACATTTAATTAAACGTTTGTTATTTTTCAGCCGTTTATTTACCTATTGAGCTATATTTTTAGCAAGTCCACATTGCGGGAAATTTACTGGCACTAAAAATCTTTGCAATGATCCGGTATTTGGTACGGCGTGTCACAAGCGCTGCCGAAAAAAGTCTGGGGGCAAGCGTTGGATTATGTCTCCCTTCTCCGTTTAATATATTCCAAAAAGAATGCTTATGCGAATGTGAAAGTATTTTTTAAATTTCTTCAAATTTTCTAATTTAAATTCTTTTTCAATAGAAGTAAAGAGACAAGCATAGTGACGTTTTATTGATAAGATTGAGGATAACAATCAAGTTTTTTGAAAACTCTTTATATTTACTTTTTTTTATTTTTCACAACCTAAAGTATTATTACTTCATGAGATAATAAAATTTATTTAAAACCAAACAATAGTTTTTACTTTAAATCAACTATTTATAAATTTCTGTTTTCCGAAAATGCCTAATAAAATTTATTTAAAACCAAACAATAGTTTTTACTTTTTAAATCAACTATTTATAAATTTCTGTTTTCCGAAAATGCCTAATAAAATTTATTTAAAACCAAACAATAGTTTTTACTTTTAAATCAACTATTTATAAATTTCTGTTTTCCGAAAATGCCTATTTTTTGGAAAACAAATAATACCTGATTTGAAAAATAAAAAAATAGCAGGTAGTTGATTAAAAAGTATAAACTGTTTGTTTAGCTTACAATAACTTTTATTACTTGTGAAGCAACAATAATTTAGGTTATGCAAAAATCAAAAAATAATAATTTTAAAGAGTAGCCAAAAATTAAAGTTTTTAATTTGATTTAATTTTTACCACTAATAATATAAATAGGACGCCGGAAAAAAAGCAGTCTGCTAGGGTTTTTGGTAAGTGTTTTAAATCGATCGCTTCTTGATTAACTCTCGATTAGAAAAGGATTAAAACCTGGGGGTTGATAGCAGCAAGAATGCATAAGAGTGGAGAATGTCCGACTGTGTTAAGCAATCGACATGCGGATTTCCTCATGTAGAAATAAAATCATAAACTGTTGAGAAATCAATTGTTTTTTTGTTTGCAGACTAAACATTGTAAACGCAAAATTTATTGATAAATTTTTTCCACAATACTGTCAATAATTCGATTTTTAAACATCATGTTTTAATAGTTAAAACAATTTATAAGTCGGATTCAACAAAAAACTGAGTATTTAATAGCATTATGTGAAAAAACCTATCAAACAGTTTTAAGTTTACAGTTTTTTGTTTTTTGCAAAATCGTGGTAAAATTTAAAATAATCTACAGAAATAATTAGAAAATATCATTATCTAGATTATTTCACAGACAGTGTCGAATATTCCATAGCAGATTTTTGTACGTGAAAAAAACTGCACTGTGAAATATTTGTTATATAATTAGAAAAATTATTTAACACGCAGTCGGTAATTCTTTTTTGTATCCATTCTTGCTAAAAAAAACCTTAAACACTAGGCACTAGGCACTCTCTAACCACTAGGCTATTGGAATTGCAGTCATGACGCCTCTAGACATCTTAAACTGTTTTTTTTTCTTAAAACAAGAAATTTGTAAAAAATTATTGTGATCAAATAAATTTTTTGTTAGGTTTTTTTGCGTAATCTGAAAAAAATCTTAAAATAATTATATTATGCCAAGAATACATAAAAATTAATTAATAATAATTAAATTTTCATGTATTTGATTATGCATATGAGTATTAACAAATCCAGAGAAGTATTTTTATGTCTTTTTTTTGTAAAAATAGTGATATTCAACTGTTATTGTCCAAAATTGACAAAGTTTGAAGGTTTTTGGTTTTAAAACTTGAAAAGAAGTGTAAATTCATGAGGAATGAGAAGACACAATAAAATGACACATAAGTTACTTTACCATAATTTTACTTTGCAATTTACCTACTACTATGTTTCTTGCAGAAATTTACTTGTTTTTTTTTACTCAAAATTTGTTAAAGCATGTCTACTATTAACGAATTGACTTAATTAAGATACTAAAGCTGAGGTTTTTAGTGCTGCCGTTAAGGGCGTATCGTTTGTTGTTGAAAACAAATAAAAAATAAATGCACAAGTCAACAAAAAGAATAAGGCGTCACTGGTAATGTAACCAGTAATTATTAAATTCACAGTCATGTGTTCTCCTGCACATAATATTTTTTCTGGAAGAACGAGTGATTACTTGACTACCCACGCAATTTTACCCTGAAGGAATTCCATCTTTAGTTTTGAAATAAATAAACAAAAAAAAACAAAATTCAAGCAATATTTTTTATTCTTAATATATTATATAACCAAAAATATATAATATACCAAAATATGTGCAACTCCATAGTGAGCATAATGGGCCATTATAGTTAAAAGAGTAGGCCATTATAACAAGCCTTTCCATTTAAATGGCACCCTCCATAATAATGGCATAGTGCCATTTTAATTTGTAAAATTAAAAAAGGAGAGAAAGCCATTATAATAGCATTTATTGATTTAAATTCATTTTATGTATACTCATGAGTGTAATGGTGTCGACACGATGAAACTCATTCGGTCCGGACAATATTACACTTATTAGTATATATGAAAATAAAATTAAATGCTATTATAATGGTTTCCTCTCTTAATTATAATATAATTTTATTTCGCGCGAATTAAAATGGCTACTATTGCCATCATTATAAAGGGTAGTATTTTATGGAGTAAATGGAGAAGCTCATTATAATGACCTATTTTGATTTAATTTTTTATATACATAGGAGCTGCCCATTTTCGGTTATATTATATATATATTTTTTAATACTATTGAATTTTTTTAAAATAAATGCTTGGTTTAGAAATTTGCGGTGGAAATGCCGGATATTCCGTTTTCCTAAAAATTGAAGTAATTTACAAGTGGATCATTTCAAAAATAGGTAAAATTTATTATGTTTCATTTCAATTTGTTTTATTTTAAGTAATTAAATCGTTCTTAAAAATACGAAAATATATTTTAGATAATAGATTTTATTTAATATATTTTAGTAATTATAAAACTTATTCTTCTGATAGTTTAAACTTTGTTTATCCCAGGTTCATCATTTTTATGGGAATTTTTTTGTAATTGTAAAACATATAACAGACCCATATTTAGATACAAATTAAACTGTTATTATGCAGCTTTTTAGCTAAATTTCACCAGGGTTGTTAGCAAAGCGTGAAAAACAACAAAAAATACTTTACCCAACTCAAGTTAATAAGAATTTAAAAAATTACGTTTTTTTTTAAATAGATCATCAAACACTTGTGCTTTTTTGGTCACACTAAGTTTTAACTCACGTGAGAGTCGAAAATACCCCTTTATTAAGTGTTAGTTATAAAAATAAAAGGAACGAAAGTATGTAAATAAAAAAATATTTTTATAATAAAAAAAACCGACATTATTCAAAAAAATTATAAGGTCGGCTTTAAAAAATATATTTTTTGACTAAAATACCACTCTTCATTAATTAATTATAATTTTGTTAAAAATCGAAATTGAAGTGTTAACAATTTTTTGTGATTTGCTCCAAAATCTAATTATGTAGAAAAAAAAAAGAATATACTCTGTGCGAAAAATCAAATTATGCTTTTACTGCACCATGTGAAGTAAATTTTATAGTGACCTATAGAAAACGTGCTTGTATTGAAGCCTATTTTTTCACAAATATTTTCCTGCTCAAAAAAATATTTAATTCAGCTGTAAGACCCCGAAGGGTGTGTACTTTATTTGGGGAACCGCGATATATTACATTTGACGGAAATCTTTTTGACTACCACGGTACTTGTCCTCAAATTCTTGCTAAACCCTGCAATAACAGCAATTGGCTGGAGCCTCGTCTAGGAGTACTGAAATTTGAAATATACGGCCAAGCTGCAAAATGCTTCAAAAACCCGTAAGGATCATAATCTTAAGTTTATCTCTAATTTTTTGTTCTTAAATTCTTCCCTTTCTGAGTTTATCTATTATGTTTTATGTTTTATTTTAATATAAAGCACTAACTAAATAAAATGTAAAGAATTATTATTTGAGGAGGGTCACTTTAAGAAACATATTTTCTTTGAATTTAAAATCATCACTCCAAGCTGTCAGATTAATAGTCTTTTCAAAAAAAAAAATCGAAAAAATCAAACTTAAAGGTATCAACTTCAAGAGTATTCCACAGACAGGGATTAAAAGCCATACAGTCAGTCCTTTTAAGTTTAAAAAAATAAAAAAAAATAAATGTTCCCTTTCTTAGAACGATTCATTTAAATGATTAAATTTTTAGCTAAAATAATAAGCTAAAATCAAGCATTACACAATCAGAATAATTTAGTGATGCATTTCAAACCGTGCATGATATTATTAATTTTCAAATTGAGTATTAATAAGTAAATGTAAATAAACTTTTAAAAAATAAACTTTATTTTTAGAAATTTCGATATTTTTCTTAAAATTTTAGAATTTTACAAAACGCGTAAATATAAATTTTAGAGTTTTTTTAATTTTTTCTAAACTAAACCAGTTTAAAAATTTAGAAACATGAAAGCAAATTATTATTTTGACAATTTTTATCTCTCATACAGCCTTTTTACCTTTTAAAAAAACAGAGAAAAATATACCCTTTTTGAGCATCAATCATTTAAATAAATAAAATTTCAGGGGCTAGAATAAACCAATGTACCAATGTGATAATTTAGTCAAAAATGTCTTGCCACATATGCTGTTATTGTAGCTCAAATTGACTATTTATAAGTAAAATAATAAAAAATTCAAAAATTACCGTTGTTTTAAAAAATTTTTAATTTTTTCAATCAAAATTTTAAAATTTTATGAAAAGACGTAAATTTTAGAATTTTTTATTTTTTTATAGATACTCTACCAGTTCAACTAATTAGAAATATGAAACCAACTTCATATTTTATATATATTTATTATACCCTCAGACAAACCCTATTATTATAATAAAATAATCGAAAAAAAATTACCTCATTTAAGCATGGATCATTTTAATGAATAAAAATTTAGGAGCTTAAAATAAACAATTTACATACTTATTTTTTCATTGATGCTTTTAAACCGCAAAATGTTATTAATAATGCACAAATTAATTAATTATAAAAAAAAATAACTGAATTTTTAAAAAAATCAACTTTATTTTTATATATTTTTAATTTTATAACTAAAACTTAAAATTTTTACTAGAATACGTAAATTTTAGAAATATTGTTTTAATTTAACTAATTTTCCAAATTAAATGCATAAATAAATAAATAAATTTTATTATGTGAATACATTGACAGGAAAAATACAAAAGCTAGTAAACATAACAGCATTGAAATTTGTATCTACCTATATAAGTTCAAAGTTCAAAGTTTAAAGTTCAAAGTTTATTCTAGTAAAGTTACTGAAAAAAACTGTATAAAAAAGTACAAACAATTTTTTTCATCACTATAACATACGAACCAATCATTGTCGCATTTCCAAAATACAACCAAAACAAATATTAATAGTATAAAATAAAAATTTGACAAAAAAATAATACGACAAAATCTTTTACTAGAATCATGGTCCAAAGGCTTAAAAAAAGCTCTAAAATGAACCACTAGCAAAAGACTTTTTATACTAAGCAAGGCAGTGGATGAAAGCTTTTTTATTCTTATTATTTTATAAGCATAATATCACAGCAAATAACATATAAAACATATCACAACAAAAAACAAACGAAAAAAAATGAAATAGCAACGTTATAATTTTTATTTATCATTTCTTAATTTGAAGTCGTTTTTAAAGCTAATATATAATTTATTTATTTCTTTTTAATGTATATAACGATTTTTGGTTTATAACCAATTTTCCATTTATTGTATTTTTCCTCGCAACTAAAGATAAATTCTATCAGGGTGAAAAAAGATGAGTGGTAAAGTAACCACTCGTTTTTTGAGAAAATATCACGTGCAGATATACATGACGCAACTAAATAATAATCGGTTACATAACCTCTGAAAACTTTTTTTTTAATTTTTCTCCCTCGCGGGTTTATTGTTTATTTCTTCCTGGCGGAGAGAGGTTATGCCCTTAATTTCAGCCTGGAAGACTTTAGCTTTAGTATCAGTTTCCATTAAATATTTTAAGGTTCTAAATTTTCCCTTTGTGTAATTCTGAAAAACTTTAAATAATAGAATTTGATTATTCAATTTTATTATATAAATAAAATATTTTGTCCACAAACAAAATTCTTGCGATTTTTTATCTATTAAATTGTTGTGTTTTCCAGCATTAACGATGTTTTATCCAATTTTGTATTTGGTGTTTATTTTATATTTAATTTTTTTCTTGAAAAAAATTTATAACGGAATACCAGAAATATTCTGTGATGGGGCACTGATAAAAAAGTATTCTAAAGTATCATTAATCTTAAGGTTACACAGTTTACAAAAAAAAATTGTTACTTTTTTATAATTATATCGCTACTTTTGCGTAGCAATTATTCTGTGATTTATTCTTAATTGAAACACTCCTAATTTAGTTTCGTTTGATATTTTTTTAATTAATCTAAATTTATTCTCCCAGATTTTGGGTTGTTTTTTAACAATAATTTTTTTCCATTTTTCAACTGCATTTGGTTCCAAAATCATCTGGTTTTGGATAAATAATTTCTTTTTTGAGCCATACCTTGTTAAATTTACGTTTATATTATCACTATAATTTTTACTTAATCCTGGTTTTAATAGTAATTTCCAACGCTTGGGAAGATCTGCTTTGATTTGATTTAGTCTAATGATATTCATATGTTTGAAACCACATTTTAGGTTTAGTTCATTTATTGCTTACCATCTTCGCTCGTCATTAATTAAATTAAATTAAATTCATGATACTGTTGAATCAATTGCTGACTCAAAGAAATCATTCAAAATAGCAAAATCAGTTTCAATCAACCAAAACCACGCAAACCTTCCTCTAAGATGGAAAGGAAAGATAGCAATATCAAGCCAAGATAAAGCTAATCTGCTCAATACATATTACCAACACAAGGAATTACTTCGCTCTAAAGGAAAAAATCAAAAAAACAAAATAAGTGTCACAACTTTAAAGCATTTATTTAAAATGCAAAATGAAGAGTTGTTTTTTTACGCCATTTACACTTAATGAACTAAAATTAGCGCAATCTAAAATTAAAGTACTAAGTGCTTCAGGTCCTGGTGGCATATCTCCCTCAATATTAGTACATCTTAAAAGATACATACTTAAAATAATACTTTGTCTTTTTAACAAAATATGGAAAATAGATCGACTTCCCTTTGAATGGAAGCAAGCTGAACAAACCTATTAACAAACCTCAAAAACCACCTATTCAGCCACTTTATTCTGGACCAATCTCATTGCTGTCATCTCTTGGAAAATTCAATGAACAAATGGTATGTAACAGACTTACTATATGGGCTGAGAAAAACTTCAAAAGATTCCAAAATAGAGCGGGTGGTAGACAATTTCATTCAACAAATGATTTAATAATATCAATAGAAAATCTAATTCATTCTGGATTTCAAATGAAATTAACAATTATTGCAATATTATTTATTTTTTTGTACATTTGACAGTGTCCAACACAATGATGTTATTCAAAGATGTATTAATCTTGAAATTAATGGTAACATGCTAAAATGGATTATTTACTGGCTGGAAAATAGGAAAATCCGCACTAAAGTTTAAAAAAAAATATCTGGATGGTTAACTATGAAAATTTAAATACCCCAAGGGTCGTGTTTAAGTCCCTTACTATTTACATTTACAAGTGATGAATTGGCACTTTCAAGACCTAAAAATGTGACAATGTACAGCTTTGTAGACGATGCATATATTTTGCACAAGGCAATAATACGGAAATATAAAAATCTGAAATGCAAACAACTATAAATAATCTTGAAAAATGAACACAATCCAAAAATTTCCAAGTTAATTTATCTAAAACAGAAGCCATATTATTTTCCTTAGCTCACTCCAAAACAATTAAAACTCTACAACCTATTACATATCAAAATAAACCTATATGTTTAAAGAATTAAGTACCATATCTTGGAGTAACATTTGATCAACGTTGGAAAAAATATATACAGAAAATCAAAACAAAATGCCAAAGTAGACTAAATGCAATGAAAAGATTAGCTGGTCATGATTGGGGATTAACATTATGCCAAATTAGACAACTATACCTTTTAATTGTTAAACCAGTAATAACTTATGCTGCTGGTTGTTGGAGCAGCTCATTACACAACAATATTATAAACATATTAGAACGAGAACAAAATAAAGGCTTAAGAATAATTGGAGGAGTACCAAAAACTACATCAATAGATGCACTTCAAATAAAAACCAATATTAGTCCTCTTAGAATGAGTTTGAAAAAGAAAAATGCCGAAATGACCAACAGAGCTATAAGACTTCCAGAATCGCATTTAATTAGACAATTATTCAATCGATATGAAAGCCTTCCACGGAAAAAAAAAGTGTCATATTCAAAAGAAAGAAAATTTCTGGTATGGGCACTTATCAACTGCAGAAATAACTCCAGGACTTAATCCTCATGAGCCGTTTTCTCTACCCAATTTACCTACCTTAAAAGAACTATTTCCAAACAATCTAAATGTAGAAACAACTGCTAAAAGATCAGAAAACAAACTGACATCTATATACAACTTAAATCAATGGATATTTATATCTAGAGATGCATCAAAAATGCAAGACAAGCATGCAGGAATAGGAATATGTGGTTACTGCAATAATAAAGAAATTTATTTCATTTACGCAAGCTGAGGATCCAATGTGGAATATTGCATATCTTGAAATGAAAGCTATTCAAGAATCAGTTTATCAGCTTCAGAACTTCTTAAAGAGCAATTATTTTGAAAGTCAACCTAACCAACTTGGAATATTTTCTGATAGCTTAACTTTGTTAAATTGCATTCAAATGGCTTTAAAACAAACTACTCAACCAGAGTCACTTACCCAGTTATGCATTACCAAACTGCTTGAATTTCAGAATAATGAAACTAATCATGTAGTTGAAATTTGTTTACAATTCGTTAGAGGCCATGTTGGTATAATGGGAAATGAAAGAGCAGATTACCTGCTAAAAACGCCAATTAAAATGTTCCTAAACTAATAATGCATTATGGAAGTATAAAACCTGCTTTAAAACAAGGTAGTAATAAATTATGGATGCAAAATGCAAAAGAAAGTAGCTCTAAAACAGCTCGCCTACTCAAAAACTTTCCAAGTAATACTAAGAGGAAAAAAGACCCAGTTCATGTGCTTAACAGAAAGGAACAATTAATTATTCTAAGGTTACCTTTAAATAGTTTTTCTACAAGACAATTTCTTAACAAGATTGAAAAGATGTCATCAAGTAGATGCCAGTGTGGATGTCCAATAGAAACAATTCGCCATATGCTATGTCATTGTACAAGTACTGCTAAAGAAAGAAATATTATTTGAGAAAATAACCCATCAATTATAAAACATCAACTCTTTAGTACTTTTCGAAACTGTCAAAAAGTCATACAATTTCTAAGCCTCATTGGACGTATATAATTTACAAATAACCTACGCTAATTTTACTAATATATCAAATTAATGTTATTATGTTTTTAAATGCTGCATGTCTATTAATAATGTCATACATGTTTGTCAAGCATGAATCAAAAGTCTGCATGTTAAAATTTTGAAAATTCAATAGGAATCCTAATTAATCGTTGTAAGTATAATTTAATTTATAATGCTATATAATGTTATATAATGGCATAATATTATAGTAGTATTAAATTGTAAAATCTAAGTGCATTAACTAATTTATGTCTTACTTCTCCAATATATATCTGATATATTATTTATCCCTACAAACTGTGGATAGCGCGGGGCACAATACTTGAAAGGATAACTTCCAAGCAGCTAAATAGGTGCAAGAGGGGGAAGAGTATTTGGGTAAAACCTTATCTTTTTCTTTAAACACAATATGGATATTGGAACTCAGCACCGTCATTCAATCTACAATCTAATAAAGGCTGAAAATTCACGTTAGCTTTTACAGTTACATTTAAAATCAATAAACTATTTGCTCAAAACATAAAATAACATCACTCATATAACATTCATCTCTTAAAAGTAAAGTCATCTCTTGTATGTATGCTCATAGTTTTGATAGTCAAAATTGCATACAACTATCATCTAGTATATTTAATATATCTCTTAAATTTTAAAAAGCTATAACTGTAATCAATGTTCTATTATATTCTTATCTAATATATTATAATATATATATATATATATATTTATATATATATATACACACTATATATATACACTATATATATATATATATATATATATATATATTTATTTATTTATTTATTTATTTATTTATTTATTTATTTATTGGATAATTTCATACAGTAACGTACATAAAAAAAGACATATAGTCAGAAAAAATGAACATATCACAAGAAAATCATTTAAATCTGTATGAAAGTTGCACAGGTATTTTTAAAAAATACTACAATGTACAACAAAAAGAAAAAAAATTTTTTTACCACTAATCAAGCAAAGTTAAATTTTGTAAACATTTCAAGGAAATTTATCACATTTTATTCTATGCTGTTTTCATGAAAGAACTGTGTTAGTCTTTTACAAAACAAGTTGAGAGATTTAGCTTGCACTATGTTGGTTGGCAATTTGTTCCATAGATTAATTATTCTATTACTAAAAAAGTATTTGCTTATATCTAGGCGATGCTTATTTCCTTGAAGTTTAGCTCCGTTATTTTGGGTTTTTAGATTTTTATCTATTGAGAAAAACATTTTAGAATCGATGTCAACTATTCCATTAAGAATTTTATATGTCATTATCATGTCGTTTTTTAGCCTTCGCGATGATAAGGTTTCTAGCTCTAACTCATTGCAACGAGTTTCATATGCGACTTTAGGAAAACCGCAGCGTGCATAAAGCTTACGTGTGAAAACATGTTGGACGCGCTCAATTATTTTGTTGTCTTTTATTAGATGTGGAGACCACACACTAGTCTCAAATTCTAAAAGCGGCCTTATGAACGTAATGTATGCTTTGAGAAGAGCTGACATGTTATTTGTGGTAAAAGCTCTGAACAACACGGATACTCGGCTGTGTGCTTTTGATGCAATAGCAGCACAATGCTCTGAGAATTTGAGATTATGCGTGATTTTTACACCTAGGTCGCTGACGGAATTTTTGCGCTCGATATTTATGGAATTTAAATGGTAGCATTTGTTAGGGTTGTTGTGCCCTAAGGACAAAATGCTGCATTTTTGGAAAGCAATATTCAGCTGCCATTTCTGAGACCAATTATGAAAATCGTTCAATGAATTTTGGAATTGATCAAAAGATTGAGGGCTGTCTATAATTTGATAAACTTTTGCGTCGTCGGCAAAAAGTTTGATTTTTGTAGACCCTCCAATTGATTTTGGCAAATCGTTTATGTATATCAAGAACAAAAGGGGACCCAAGACACTACCTTGGGGCACCCCACTTGAAACATTTTTTTATCAGAGCGTGTTATTCCATCGCCGCTGATGACGTGGTGTCTTCTTCCTATTAGAAAACTTTTTAACCAATCAAAAAGTTCATAACAAATGCCGTAGTTTTTTAATTTAAATAATAGTTTTTCATGACTCACGGAGTCGAATGCTTTAGCATAATCGATGTAGATAATATCAACGAATTTTTGTTTTCTAAGGCATTTGTCCATTCTGCCAGACAAGTTAAAAGTTGCAAGCCCACTGATTTTTTTGACAAAAACCCGAACTGATCTTTAGAAATCAGGTTTTGATCTTTAAGAAATTTAATAATCGCATCTGAAATAATGCTTTCCATAATTTTGCAGCATTGGCATGTCAAAGATATAGGACGGTAATTGCCACACTCACAGGTCAAACCTTTTTAAAAATAGGTACTATAAAAGTATCTTTCCATATATTAGGTAATTCACCTTTTTCAAAAGAAAACTCAAAAATTCGCGCAAGAGACATTGCGATTTCGTCAGCTAAACTCTTTAAAATAAATGCAGGTAAGCCATCAGGTGTTTTAGAAAACTTGCTGGGGAGATTTTTTAGTTCTTTGACTACAATTTTTACCGGAAAAAGAACTGTGGTAAGCTTCTTTTTGGTTTGTAACTCAAAATCAGGGAGATAACCATCGTCAGTAGTATATGTGGAACTAAAATAATTGTTAAAGGCATCACACATTTCCTTTTCATCAGTAATTATTAATCCATTGTTTAGTTTTATAGGCCCTATAGTCGCAGGTTTAGCTTTAAGTTTTTCATTTGCAAACTAATAAAAACTATTAATGCAGCCATTAGTAAGAAAATTTTCTTCACGAACTTGATAAAATTTCTTAAGCTCATTTTTGTAATTTTTATTACACGTTTTCCACAATTTTTTGTGTAGATTGGACGTTTTACTTTTTTTATAAAGCTTTTTTTTCTTTTTGGTAAGTCGATATATAATTTTAGGATATTCAATTAATTTTCGATGATTTGGTTTTTTCAATGGAACAAATTTATTTATACAAGTTTCGATTTTGCTGCAAAAAACTGGGTATAAACATTCTACTGAATGATTATTTGACATAAACTCGGATTTCCAGTCAACTTCACTAAGAAATTTTTTCATTTCAAAAATATTAGCCTTTTTAAAGTTGTAAACTCTTTTACTACACTTATCTATGGGCTTTTTAATAGGACAATTTACATGAAATTCTATACTTAAGTGGTCGCACGTCGTGGTAAAAGGCTCAGTGTCGAATAAATCAAAAATAATATCGTTTAGATTAGTTAAAATAAGATCCAGTGTGTTTCCGCTTATATGTGTTGGAAAATTTATATATATATATATATATATATATATATATATATATATATATATATGTGTGTTTTTTGTTAGTTTTTCTAGTTTTAGTAGGATTTTGAAGGAGACATTTTAACATCATAGAAATTCTAATTCCCAAATCATTATGTTTTAATTAATAAAATACTCTTTAAATACCATTAAATCCTCTATAGGAGGTAGATTTTTAGTTATATTATGCTGTACTGGCCCAATAATGGTGGTGAGTTCTATTATGATACAAAATAAAATAAACGGCGACACTGTACATCTAATGTACTATGTAATCGGAATCATATTACTCACTCACTCACTCACCATATTTATTTTATTTTTTACCATATTTATTTCCATAGCTGCTTTTAATCCTTCCATATGGCATGTTTGTATGTGGTTTAAATTTACGTTTAGCAAATCGATTCTAAAATTACTTTCTATTAAGTATTCTAATCCTTCCACTTTTTGAAATTCTTTACTGATGAATGTAAACCATTTTGCATTAGGAGTTTTTGTAACTCTATTAATTAATTTTGCTACTTTATTTATTGTATAAATACATGGTACTTTTAGACCCCAATAATCATAGTCTTGGATCATAAGATCTCTTCTTATTTTGGCCCCTTTTGATTGCCATAAGTGCTTCATAATAAAAATATCAATTTTTTAGCATTTCTTTTTCAATATCTATATTCATTATTTAATAAGTAAGTTGTGACATACCTAATGTTTTGAGAATTATCATTTTTCCAATTAAAGTTAAACCTCTAGAATTCCACTGATTTAAAGTTTTGTAGCGTACGTTCTAGCAGCTACAAAGTTCTGTAAAAAGATTTGTTTGCTTGTCTGTGATGTAGTTCTAAGTTTAGTCGCGTTCCCACTTTATAGTTTATTAGGGTAATATTTACACAGACAGGGCAATATTACTAAGGGGCTGGCACAGCTCAGAAAGAAGCGGGGGGCGGTTAAGTTCTGACCAAGTTCCAATAAGAAAAGATCAGTTGATTTCTTAATCTTCGCTCCTAAAGAGCTTGGAAGACTTTGGGGCTTGAGGCGAGAAATCGTGGAGTAGCAAAATGACCGATACAGAAACCGATCACCAACTCAGAATAAGTTTCCAATCCCCTGACTAACTTACTACACACTATTTTATAGGCCCACAAGGAATGCACCTCGTGAGCTTGTACCTTCTTGCCCCAGACGCCCAGGAATGCAACAAAGATCTCTAAAAATGAAGATAATGGCTGGTTCATACTTATGACAAAACGTGTTTTGGACAAATACAGAGTAAAAACGTCCTTTGGACTTTGTCCAAAGGACAAAATCCAAAGGACAACGTGTTCATAGTTTTCTCTTTTTCCCTTTGGATTTGAAATTTTAAGTAGCGTTCATACTTTGTCCAAAGGAAAAAGTTCAAAGGACGTTTTGGCTTGTCTAAAGGACGTTTTGGTTTTTATAAAATTTTGTCATAAGTATGAACCAGCTCTAAAACTGTTAGATAAATAATTTTAGAAACTATTAAAACTATTAAAACTAAATAAATTATTATTAATAATATTACTCACAGAAAAAATAATTCCTAATTACATATATATATAATATAAAATACAGTAAAAGATACCAATATTTAATAAACATTAAAAGTAAAATTTTTTTTACTAAAATTACAAAATATAAAAATATATGGAATAAAAATAAATAGAAGATAAAATTTTTTTTGTTTTTTTTTGCATTTTTTTAACCAATTTTACAATATACATGCAAAATGTACACAATATTAGAAAATACATACAAAATATATAATAAATTATAAAAAGGAAAAGTAAAATTTTTTTTGTTTTTTGTTTACATTAATATATAATTATAACAATAATAGGTTCTTAATAAAAAAGTTAATAAAAGTTTCTTTTTTTTTAAAATCAGAATTTAAAAGTTCAAAGTTAGAAAAAAAACACATTAAGTTCAGTTCATAATGTTTAAAGGTTTAAAAGTTAAGGGTTGGTCAGATGGGCGACTCGCAACCGCTTTTGTGTGCTAGAGCAGCTCCCATAGTTTAAAGTCAGAACTGCTGTGAAACAGTGCTCGCTTAAGCGTGCCACAAACTCCAGTCATGGGCAGTTGCGGGCTTGCAGTACAAAGTTCAGCAGCACTTTGTTGTGCATGATCACCATCTCATGTAGTTGGAGGGCGGTCGCAGTGATAATTTTACTTTGTGGTCTGGACGTTTGTTTGATTTTTTCGATCACAAGGGGACGCGCGGTCGCCGACGACGATCCTGGTCTGTAGGGGCTTCCGCAGATCTAAGGGTGCTAGGGTTGTAACTCCTAGCAGCCGTTCATTGGCTTCCCGCGGAAAAATGGGGGTGGAGAGGGTCTGCCCCCTGTTCAACCAATTGGAGAGAACTTCCATGTTTCCTCCAAAATAGATGGTGGACCCATCTAACCTTTGTTCCTTAATAGTACCCCAGGTAAGTCGTATGTGGTTGTTCTGGGGTTGTTTAAGTTCAATTATGAGCCTGCGCTCTGATCGGTTAATGGCGGTGACCCAGAAACACTCATTCTTGGCACCAAGTTAAACCATTGGAATGCTAGTTTTTTCCCTTCATCTAGCATAAGTTCGGGTTCGTGGGTAAATAAAAAGTCAAGATGACTTTTTATCTCTTTATCCCTTAAAAAGTCGCAGTACCCATTCTGGGTACTGTGTGACAAATATTGGGTTTTGTGCGGTGGGCTGAAGAAGGTACTGACCGCTGGTGATCTTAAGCGTTTCGGTAGTATGTTGGTTGTTTATTTTGAAGGAAGTTCAATTGAAAACTTGATTGCTGATAATAATTGTAAAAACTATAATATTTTAATTGTAATTTGATATATAGAAATAAGATTTATTTTAGTACTAGTCGTTTTAAGCTAAAGTATATAATAAATATTTTAACTTAAATACCGTTATATAAAAAACCCTAACCTAAATATTTTAAAAGTATTAGAAACTATAATATGAAGTAAGCAACAGTAAAAAAAAAAAACGCGTCCAAAAATAAAATTAAAGTAATTACAGAAATACAAATTAGAAATAAATAAATTAGTTTGTTATTGTTTTTTTTATTTTTATTTCCCGTGGGCGCGTTTATTTTAGCAATTTAAAACCATTACATAATAATAATTTTATATTTTTAATATAAAAAAAAGTCAACAAGTCAAAAGAGTCAACAAATTTAATACAGCGAGAGTTTCCCAGGTTTCAAGGTTGTTGCTGACCACCCACGGCTGAAAAAAAGAAAGAAACTAGTTGATTTATTAAACGCCAGCAAAACTATTTCCAGCAGACGATTAAAAGTGTTTAAGTTTAGTTTTATTAACTGGAAATCAACGACGTCTGCTGGCAACCTAAAAAGAATGGGCTCCGTTGTTGGGTTATTGTGTGAAGTACTATGTCATACACTGCACTGTGGTCAAAACAAAAATTTAAGTTGAATGGAGTTTAAGTTGAGTTTATGCATTGAAATATTTAATAATTTTGTGTTTTGTTTTTTTTTGGTAAGTGCTTTTAAGAATATTATTTTGAAAATGTTTGATATTGAAAGAATTAATTTTTTGGTGATGCCCGCTACTAAGCAGGAAAAGACAAAGGATTTTACCAGACCTACTTAGTGGGCGCCGAAAAAATTATATTTTTTGTAAAACGATGCAGTAAGTAAACAATAAAAGATCTTGTTTTATATATA
>JASAMX010003679.1:0-10708 GCA_030248175.1 Microlaimidae sp. YZB2_3 | reverse complement strand
ACTTCCTCAACGGAAAATTTTGAAAGGTTTATTTAAAAACTAAAATGAATAAAAAATACTGAGTAAGTTTACATTATATGGGTAAAACTTTGAACAAAAGGGTCGCTTAGAAGCGATCTTGCGTTCTAAACTTGTTTTTAACAACATAAAAAAGTTATTTCGAATACTTAGACCTTGCACTCCCCCCCCCCAAGTTTTATTAGGGAGGGGACAAATTTAAAATGGGGGCACGGGGGGAAACTTTTGAAAGGGGGGTCAGGGTCAATAAAACGGAGGGCAAACAGAGGAGAAAGAAAAAAAAAGAAAAAAAAAAGATAAAAATGAAGGGAAAATGAAAAAAAAGGGACAAAAAAGGCAAAAATAAGGTTAAATAGATCCAAAATGGCTTAAAATGCGTTGAAATAGGCTAAAAACTGCAACAATTTCGCGACGGAGGCGTCCTTATAGGTGAAAAATGGCGCCATAATTTTTGGGTACTTTTTCATTTTTGAACGGGGGGAGCAATAAAACGGGGGCACGGGCAAATCCTACAATAAAACAGGGGCATTTCCTGACCGTGCACAGGTCCGAATACTGATAATACGGGCATTATATAATATTCAGTTTTTTTGTTTAACAATTTAGTAAAAATAAAATGCCTTTAAAAAACTATAGTCTATACAAAAATGATGCGGACTGGCGACAAAACTCCAACTTTGAAAGGTCATATCTCCATAACGAGAGGTAGAATATGTACGGGACATATGTCCAGAGCATAGCTCAGGTCTTGGCTCCTTTTAAAAAGATTAGAAAAATTGATTTTCTATGACGTCATCACTACGGCCGACGCGGTGAAAAAACCTGGTCAAAGAAACTTTTTTATTAGTAAAAGATAAGAAACGCCGCTTGATATGCTGTTAAAACATTACTTTTTTGAGTTTTTTTCTGAAAATTTCAGCGAAATCGGCTTGCTCAAATTTTGTTTATGATGCGTTGAAAGCGCGTGGTTTTCGCGATTTTTCGCCAAATTAATACACTGAAAAAAGTTAGCTTCTGTTTTGCTTCCTGCTAGACGTGTGTACGATTTTGATCATCTTGTTATATATCAAATGTCCGCCGGTTTTTATCCCTTACTTTTGATCTTAAAATTTTTTTGGGGGGTTGACCCCCGGGGGGCTAGGGGGGGAACACAAATGCCGAAAAATTTTTCAAAACTTTTTTTGAAAACCATCAAATATGTAAAGTTTATCACATTATATGACAATTTTGATATATCGTTTGTGTAAAAAAACCTAATATTAAGCTTACAATTAGCTGTCAAAAATAACGAATTTAAAATTTGGAAGCATTCCAAGCTCGTATGCTGGCAGCAGCAAATTTTTAAATTAAAATTTTTTTCAAACAAATTTTAAAATACTATATGTCTCAACTTTTATCAATATCTAAATGTTATTTTTTCGAAAAATTGCTTCTTTTGAGTGTAAAAACGTTTAAATCCTCGATCTAGTATCAATTACATCAATTGCCGAAGAGCCAATAAAAATCATCAATCTTGACGTATGACAAAAATTCGCATAGCGGAAAGATGAATTTTCAAATTTTAACGAAAATTTATTTTGCGTTTTTATGGGGTGATTTGAACCACTTTTTAAAATTTTAAATCAAAATAAATTAAATAAACTTAGAACTAATCTTCTAAAGTTTATTATTCTTGCTAAACTTTTAAATTTAGAGATTTGCTGCTGCCAGCATACGGGCTTGGAATGCTTCCAAATTTTAAATTTGCATTATTTTGACAGCTAATTGTAAGTTTAAAATTAGGTTTTTTACACAAAAGATATATCAAATTTCGTGATAGATTTTACATTTTTAATGGTTTTGAAAAAAAGGGATAAAAACTTTCAGAATATGAAAGACGAGGCTGGTTTCGCCAAAATAAAAAAAAAAATACAAACAAGGTTTTCACAAAGTTTTATTGTTTATATTTTTATTACATTCTGTTATAATAGCTAAAAGACTTAATTTTAGCCTTCAAGAATTTGTGAATAGTCACCCGCCAGACGCAATTTTATCAGATGCGGAGTACCAAGCTCTTTTGCGAGATGTGGAAGTACAAGTAAAAGACAAGGGACAAGACGTTTATATAGGTTTGTGGTTTGTTTATTTCTATTCATTTTGCTTTCACATGATCTAGTTTATGCAAAAATGATGCGGACTAACGACAAAACTCAAACTTTAAAATTTCATATCTTCATAATGCAAGGTAGAATATGTACGGGACATATATCGGAGCATAGCTCACTCAGACATTTGGCTATCTTTTGAAAAGGTTAGAAAAAATTGTTTTCTATGACGTCATCACTACGGCCGATGCGGTGAAAAAACCTGGTCCCAAAAAAACAAAACTTTTTTATAAGTACGAGATAAGAAACGCCGCTTAGTATGCTGTTAAAACATACTTTTTCGAGTTTTTTCTGAAAGTCTGAAAGTTTTTATCCCTTACTTTTTTTTCAAAACCATTAAAAATGTAAAATCTATCACCTATGACGAAATTCGGTATATCTTTTGTGTAAAAAACCTAATATTAAACTTACAATTAGCTGTCAAAAATGACAAATTTAAAATTTGGAAGCATTCCAAGCTCGTATGCTGGCAGCACCAAATCTCTAAATTTAAAAGTAAAGTTTAGCAAGAATAATAAAGTTTAAAAGATTAGTTTCTAAGTTTATTTAATTTATTTTGATTTAAAATTTAAAAAAAATAAATTTTCGTTAAAATTTGAAAATTCTTCTTTCCGCTATGCGAATTTCTGTCATACGTCAAATTTGATGATTTTTATTGGCTCTTCGGCAATTGATGTAATTCATACCAGATCGAGGATTTAAACATTTTTACACACAAAAGAAGCAATTTTTCGAAAAAATAACATTTAGATATTGATAAAAGTTGAGACATATAGTATTTAAAAATTTGTTTGAAAAAAATTTTAATTTAAAGATTTGCTGCTGCCAGCATACGAGCTTGGAATGCTTCCAAATTTTAAATTCGTTATTTTTGACAGCTAATTGTAAGCTTAATATTAAGTTTTTTTGACACAAACGATATATCAAAATTCGTCATATAATGTGATAAATTTTACATATTTGATGGTTTTGAAAATTTTTTCGGCATTTGTGTTCCCCCCTAGCCCCCCGGGGGTCAACCCCCCAAAAAAATTTTTAAGATCAAAAGTAAAGAATAAAAACCGGCGGACATTTGATATATAACAAGCTGATCAAAATCGTACACACGTCTAGCAGGAAGCAAAACAAAAGCTAACTTTTTTGCAGTGTATTAATTTGGCGAAAAATCGCGAAAACCGCGCGCCTTCCGCCTTCAACGCATCATAAACAAAATTTGAGCAAGCCGATTTCGCTGAACTTTTCAGAAAAAACTCAAAAAAAGTATGTTTTAACAGTATACCAAGCGGCGTTTCTTATCTTGTACTAATAAAATTTTTTTTTTTTGACCAGGTTTTTTCACCGCGTCGGCCGTAGTGATGACGTCATAGAAAATCAATTTTTTTCTAACCTTTTTAAAAGGAGCCAAGACCTGAGTTATGCTCTGACATATGTCCCGTACATATTCTACCTCTCGTTATGGAGATATATGACCTTTCAAAGTTGGAGTTTTGTCGCCAGTCCGCATCATTTTTATATAGACTATAGTTTTTTAAAGGCATTTTATTTTTACTAAATTGTTAAACAAAAAAACTGAATATTTATATAATGCCCGTATTATCAGTATTCGGACCTGTGCACGGTCAGGAAATGCCCCTGTTTTATTGGAGGATTTGCCCGTGCCCCCGTTTTATTGCTCCCCCCGTTCAAAAATGAAAAAGTACCCAGAAATTATGGCGCCATTTTTCACCTATAAGGACGCCTCCGTCGCGAAATTGTTGCAGTTTTTAGCCTATTTCAACGCATTTTAACCCATTTTCGATCTATTAACCTTATTTTTGCCTTTTTTGTCCCCTTTTTCATTTTCCCTTCTTTTTTATCTTTTTTTTCTTTGTTTTTTCTTTTTTTTTCTCCTCTGTTTGCCCTCCATTTATTGACCCCCTTTCAAAAGTTGCCCCCCGTGCCCCCATTTTAAATTTGTCCCCTCCCTAATAAAACTTGGGGGGGGGGCAGTGCAAGGTCTGAGTATTGGAAATAACTTTTGTATGTTGTTAAAAACAAGTTTAGAACGCAAGATCGTTTCTAAGGGACCCTTTTGTTTAAAGTTTTACCCATATAATGGAAACTTACTCAGTATTTTTTATTCATTTTAGTCTTTAATTAAACCTCTCAAAATTTTCAGTTGAGGAAGTTCCAGCTTCAGAAAGTAATGCGGAAGTAAATGGGGAAACTCAAGCACAATACAGAAAAAAGGTTGTAAATGATTTTTAACCAATTTAATAAATTTAATAATTTAAAATTGACTAGTTAAAGGGCATTTTATGCGATCAACACTCACACTTTTTCAATTCAACGCTGCGTAACTTATTATCACCTTGCTCTGCAGAGCTTTGGACGGCGTTGTGCAAAAGTAAATTATGATTAACTAACTTTTAATTCGATTATATAACTTTTAATTTCTTTATATTTTTATTTTTTCTTCTTGACTACTTTCTGAATTTTTTGATCTGGTTTTAAAAGTGATTACGTGCAGAAAAATAAAATTTTTGCAGTTTACGGTCAATATTATTAATAATTATTTAATTGCTATTTTTCCAGTATTATAATTTTTGTTATAGTATAATGACGAGGCCCTTAAACTGTTCCGTGTTGCTATTTTGGAAAGGCGCAGAAAAGTTCATCTTTATAATGAACAGGAAGTGAGCAAGCGATGGAATTTCGAAGAAGGGGTAACAAATGAAATACATTTTTATTTCATTTTTCACTTATAAGTAAATTTCTTTCATAAGAAATTTAAAATAGTAAAAAAAATGTAGATTTTATTCTTTTAGTAGCAGCGAGTTTTTGTAACAGAACAAGGACTCTGAATGAAATTGTTAAGTGTTTATTTTTAATACTCCTAAAATAATTAATACTCATAAATTGTTTCAGATAAAACGACCGTATTTCCACGTGAAACCATTGGAACGAGCTCAGTTAAAGAACTGGCGCGCATATTTGGACTTTGAAATTAAAGAGGGAGTTCACGATCGCATCGTCACCCTGTTCGAGCGGTGTGTTATCGCCTGCGCATTGTACGAGGATATTTGGATTAAGGTGGAGCACAGTCTTATTTAAATCTTGTTAATTTTGGAGCTAAGCGTGATTTTGCGGATTTTTGTTTAAATGCGGAATGCAGTGTGCTTCTACAGCTTTTAAATTGTAGCGTTTAAAATAAAGCAAGGGCGTGGTAGAATCAAGTTTTAGAGAGAAAATTGTCGTCGATGGAAACCAGACCTGTGCACGGTCTGGAAATGCCCCTCCCCCGTTTTATTCCCCCCTCCCCCGCCCTAAAATGAAAAAGTACTCAAAAATTATGGCGCCATTTTTGAACTATTATTACGCAATCATCGCGAAATTTTTGCAGTTTTTAGCTTATTTTAATGCATTTTAAGCCATTTTAGACCTATTTTTACTTAAATTTTGCTTTTTGTCCTTTTTTTCTTTTTTTTTTCTCTTCGTCGGCTTAGTCACATAATAATGATTTAATTACTTTATTTCAGTTCACATTTTTTTGTAATCTATATTAATGGATTTTTGGTGTAAAATACGATGTAATTTTTATTATAAAAATTGAAATTTTTATTATAAAAATGGTAAATTCTAACGGAAGTCTTCACCGTGTTTTGGGAGTTTATCAGAAAAATGGTCAGTTGTGCTCATAGAGGTGGGCAGCCTCTCGGATTTTTTTTGGGGGAGGGGGTGTCGGGCAAGACCCAAATTTTGAGGGGGGGCGTACCCAATATTTCCGCGCTGCCTTAAAATGGGCTTAAAACGCGTAAAAAAACGTAAAACAAGCTTATAAAAAGGCTTTAAAACTGTAAAATTAAAATAAGACCTTATTGCAACTTATAAGTTTTAATTTTTAATTCTTTTATTAATAATGTGTTTATATATTCTTATAATTAGATTAGAAATCATAGTTTTTTTAATAATTACGTAATAATAGAATAGTAATTTTATTGTCTTGGTTATAAAGTCAAGTATCACAAACTTTTTAATCCATAGTCTTATATTTAATTAAAGATTATATACATACATAGGCGTAGCCAGGGGGGGAGTCTAGACCCCCCTTTTGGGTCGGTAAAGGGAAAAATTTGGAGTTACACCCCCCTTTTGGGTCACCAAGGATAAAAATTTGGGAGTCTAGATTGACTATTTTAAAAAAAAAATTTTCTCGCGCTTCGATCAGCGCTCCATTAATTATATAGTCTCCACTTGCAAATTTGTATTACTTTGTTTTGTAATCTTGATATAACCACGCTGGACCCCCCCTTTAGATTGTTATATAGTGGTATTAAAAATTTAAAGATTAGAAGTAATTAAAAAACATTTTCTGGTGCTTTGCATTGCTCAGCTGTAATTCAATGTACTCATTTTTCAGTTGTAATGTTTTGGAAATCGGAAATTTTAAGGTAACAAATTGTTTGTAAAAAAATTTTTCTTTGTTTTATAGACTTATTTTTATTGAATAAAAGAAAAAAATGAAGTATATGACATAAACAAGGTAATAAACACTCCGTGAGAAGCGCGGAAATTTTTTAACCCTTTTATAACGCTTAAAAATTTTTCTCCAGGAGGCGAATTTGGGGGATGTCCCCGGGTACCCCAAATTTAGGAGGGGGTGTCAGCAAAATTCGAAATTTCGGGGGTATAACCCCCCAAACCTCCCCTTGCCCACCTATGGTTGTGCTAACGTCAAGGTTATATCTTAAAAATATCTCTCCGAACCTTCAAATTTTTTCTTAATCTAAAAGGGGGGTGGCACGGGCGGGAGTCCATTGATATCATACCCATAGGTGCAGTGGCGTGCCCAGGATTTCATTTCGAAGGGGACGGTCTGGGGGGGTTGATACTAATCCTGAAGGGGGTCTGGGGGCGGCAGCCCCCCAGAAATGGGGAGTCTGGGGGCGAGAGCCCCCTAGCGGGGTCAAGGGGCAGAACCCCTTGTCTGGGGGGGCAGAATGCCCCCCGGGGGAAAAAATTTTTAAGGCACTAAAATACACTAGAAATTTTAATTCCAGATAATACTTATTGCAAAATTTAAGGTTTTTTTATACCTATACATTTAAAACATGTGTGTTAGTGTTTATAGTAGTTGTATTAAACATGTATGCCTTAACTACTGAACAGGATAATTGATTTGAAATCAAAAAAATAGAGATAAATTGTCTATATAAGCTACCCGCGTAGCGAGGAAATTTTGGTTTTTTGACTATTAATATGCTTTTGGAAGGCATCAGGAAGGTTTCTGTATTAATATTAAAAAAAAATTTCTCTCCTAAAATTTAAAAAACGTAATTTTTCCCCCCTTACGAAAAAATCCGGCTTCGCCGGATTTCGGGGAAGGGGCGGCCGCCCCCCCCCCCCACCCTCACCCCCCGCTCCCCTGGGCACGCCACTGCATAGGTGGGTAGGGGTGTTTTACACCCCGAAATCCCGATTATAGTCAACACCGCCCTAAAATTTTGGGGTACCGCGGACACTCCCTCCCCTAAAACTTGTGGGGTCCCAGTACTAAAAACGCTAAAAATGGGGTATTTGAGGTATACCCAACCAAAAATTTTGGACACCCTCCAAATTTCAAGAGTCGGGTATACCCTCTCCGAAATCCGGGAGGCTGCCCACCTATGAATACCAGAAATAGAGAGACTATCACTAATTTTAAGGAGAAGACATAGTAAAACATTAAAAAAAAAGTGTTTTTATCATGTAATTTCATTTAATTTTACTATTTGTCAAAAAATTTATTATTTATTATTATTCTTTTTTATTAGTGGTATGTTTTAGAATGCTGTGCCACCCCCCTTTTAGATTAAGAAAAAATTTGAAGGTTCGGAGAGATATTTTTAAACAGATAACCTCTACGTTAGCACAACCATAGGTGGACAGGGGGAGGGGTTGGGGGGTTATACCCCCAAAATTTCGAATTTTGCTGACACCCCCCCCCCCCCTAAATTTGGGGTACCCGGGGACACCCCCCCCCCAAAAAAAAAATTCGCCTCCTGGAGAAAAATTTTTAAGCTTTATAAAAGGACTAAAAAAACTTTCCGCGCTTTGTTTTTCACGGAGTGTTTATTACCTTGTTTATGTCATATACTTAATTTTTTTTCTATTATTCAATAAAAATAAGTCTATAAAACAAAGAAAAAATTTTTTACAAACAATTTGATACCTTAAAATTTCCGATTTCCAAAACATTACAACTGAAAAATGAGTACATTGAATTACAGCTGAGCTGAGCAATGCAAAGTACCAGAAAATGTTTTTTAATTACTTCTAACCTTTAAATTTTTAATACCACTATATAACAATCTAAAGGGGGGGTCCAGCGTGGTTATATCAAGATTAAAAAACAAAATAACACAAATTTGGAAGTGGAGACCAATTAAAACATTAAGAATGGGGTGGCTCCAGCGTGGTCATACCAAGATTACAAAACAAAGTAATACAAATTTGCAAGTGGAGACTATATAATTAATGGAGCGCTGATCGAAGCGCGAGAAAAAATTTTTTTAAATGGTCAATCTAGACCCCCAAATTTTTATGCTTGGTGACCCAAAAGGGGGGTCTAACTCTAAATTTTTCCCTTTGCCGACCTTAAAGGGGGGTCTAGACTCCCCCCTAGCTATGTATATAATTTTTAATTAAATATAAGACTATGGATTAAAAAGTTTGTGATACTTGACTTTATAATAAAGACAATAAAATTACTATTCTATTATTACGTAATTATTAAAAAAACTATGATTTCTAATCTAATTATAAGAATATATAAACACATTATTATTAAAAGAATTAAAAATTAAAATTTATAAGTTGAGATAAGGTCTTATTTTAATTTTACAGTTTTAAAGCATTTTTATAAGCTTGTTTTACGTTTTTTTACGCGTTTTAAGCGCATTTTAAGGCAGCGCAGAAATATTGGGTACGCCCCCCAAAATTTGGGTCTTGCCCGACACCCCCGCCCCCTGAAATTTGACCGCCCCACCTCCCCAAAATCTGAGAGGCTGTCCACCTCTATGAGCACAACTGACCATTTTTCCGATAAACTCCCAAAACACGGTGAAGACTTTCGTTAGAATTTACCATTTTTATAATAAAAATTTCAATTTTTATTATAAAAATTACATCGTATTTTACACCAAAAATCCATTAATATAGATTACAAAAAAATGTGAACTGAAATAAATTAATTAAATCATTATTATGTGACTAAGCCGACGAAGAGAAAAAGAAGGAAAAAAGGACAAAAAAGCTAAATTTAAGTAAAAATAGGTCTAAAATGGCGTAAAATGCATTAAAATAAGCTAAAAAATGCGAAATTTTCGCGATAATTGCGTGATAATAGTTCAAAAATGGCGCCATAATTTTTGGGTACTTTTTCATTTTAGGGCGGGGGGAGGGGGGAATAAAACGGGGAGGGGCATTTCCAGACCTTGCACAGGTCTGGTTTCCATCGACGACATTTTTCTCTCTAAAACTTGATTCTACCACGCCCTTGCTTTATTTTAAACGCTACAATTTAAAAGCTGTAGAAGCACACTGCATTCCGCATTTAAACAAAAATCCGTAAAATCATGCTTAGCTCCAAAATTAACAAGATTTAAACAAAACTGTGCTCCACCTTAATCCAAATATCCTCGTACAATGCGCAGGCGATAACACACCGCTCGAACAGGGTGACGATGCGATCGTGAACTCCCTCTTTAATTTCAAAGTCCAAATATGCGCGCCAGTTCTTTAACTGAGCCCGTTCCAATGGTTTCACGTGGAAATACGGTCGTTTTATCTGAAACAATTTATGAGTATTAATTATTTTAGGAGTATTAAAAATAAACACTTAAAAATTTCATTCAGAGTCCTTGTTCTGTTACAAAAACTCGCTGCTACTAAAAGAATAAAATCTACATTTTTTACTATTTAAATTTCTTATGAAAAAAATTTACTTATAAGCGAAAAATTAAATAAAAATATATTTCATTTGTTACCCCTTCTTCGAAATTCCATCGCTTGCTCACTTCCTGTTCATTATAAAGATGAACTTTTCTGCGCCTTTCCAAAATAGCAACACGGAACAGTTTAAGGGCCTCGTCATTATACTATAAACAAAATTATAATACTGGAAAAATATCAATTAAATAAATATTAATAATATTGAGCGTAAACTGCAAAAATTTTATTTTTCTGCACGTAATCCCTTGAAATCAGAGCGAAAAATTCAGAAAGTAGTCAAGAAGAAAATAAAAATATAAAGAAAATAAAAGTTATATAAGCGAATTAAAAGTTAGTTAATCATAATTTAGTTTTGCGCAACGCCGTCCAAAGCTCTGCAGAGCAAGATGATAGTAAGTAAAGTTACGCAGCGTTGAATTGAAAAGAGTGTGAGTGTTGATCGCATAAAATGCCCTTTAACTAGTCAATTTTAAATTATTAAATTTATTAAATTGGTTAAAAATCATTTACAACAATTTTTCTGTATTGTGCTTGAGTTTCCCCATTTACTTCCGCATTACTTTTCTAAAGCTGGA
>JASAMX010003676.1:0-10861 GCA_030248175.1 Microlaimidae sp. YZB2_3 | reverse complement strand
GCCCTACCAGAATAATAACAAAAACGGTGCTATATATGCGATTGGTGTAAAAAGGTAGGGCACTTGGCTCGAGAATGTCGCAGGCGGGGGTGTGGCGCTCCAAGATCATGGGGGCTGCTCATCAGCAACCAGCGACGCTGCAGCCAATTAATTATAAGGTACCTATTACCCCCAAAATAATAATAAAATACCCACATTTATTTCCAATAAAATTGGGCAGTTTCCACAAAATCAAAGCTACTCACCAATCACCAATAGCAGGTGTAATCCCACTAATATAGGCCCACCAGTCACGAACGCGGGTGTGCTGGTTCCAGAGTTGAGTAGACGCACTGTGGAAACTGATATAGATTTATTAAATTCTAAAAGAGAGGAACCAGCTGTTAATGTTTATGATTTTATATTTAATTTTGTTTATGATTAATGAATTGTGTTATTTAAGCTAAATATATTAGTAAATTCTTTTAAAGTTTCTAAATATTGCGAATTTCAAGTGCTAGCCTACACTCGGCGACTTTAGTCAAAACAATCTAATATCTTGTAAAGATTGTTGGCTATGTTTATTGTTATCGTGTAAGTATTGTGAATATACGAACGTCCTTTTAATTTAATAAATATATTTTTGGGGGGGGGTGGCTTTGTTTTTTTTTTTTTTTGTGGCTTTTTCTTTGGTTTCGGGGAAGTTTTGGTGGCGCGGGGGGCTTTTTGGCGCTGAGCGCCGTTTTTTGCCCTGGGCTGCCTCGCTGTTGCTCTGTGGGTTTGATTTGTTTTTTTTCCCCCCGAAGGGGGCCACTTTTTTTGATGTGTGGTGGTTTTGTCCCTTCGACGATTTTTTTGCTTGCGCCTGGCTTAATCAGTCGTGCTTTCAATCAATCAATCAATCAATCAATGTGTTTATTCAAGAAATAAACAATTAAACAACATCAAAAACAATGATGCGAACCGATCACGGTCGCCAAACTTGACAAAGACATGGTTTATTCTGGAATGTGACTTAAAGGCTTATGTAATAAGCACTAATTTAAGCCACTTTGAATACTGTTTCTAAATTGTGTTACGGACGGGGCTGACACTTGGTTTTGCGATAACATATTCCATTTTGATATCACTATTTGTCACTATATGTCTTTGATATTTGATATATCACTCTGTTGGAGAAAAAATTTTTTCTTACGTTTATTCTGTGTTTTTCTATTTTAAGTTTGTACGTGTGACCTCTAGTCTGATTTTCATTAAAAGTAAAAAAGTGTTTCGATTGCTGTTAGTAGTTTTATGTATAACTTATATAACATTCAACAAGATCTTGATTAGCTCGTCGCTGTTCAAGGGTAATTAGTCCTAAAAATCTTAACCTTTCCTCATATGAAACCTTCTTTAAGTGACATCTTTGGAATAATTTTCTGGTGAATGAACGCTGAACTCTTTCCATACAAGCTATATCTCGCTGTAGGTATGGATTCCAAATAACGCTAGCATACTCTAATTGAGGACGTATATATGTGGTATAGGCACGTAAAATAATAGAGATAGAATTTGAATTAAAAGTTCTAAAAACTAAGGCTACAGTGTTTAAAGCTTTTCTTGAAATAATTTCACAGTGATCAGAAAATTTTAAACTTTCAGACATATAAACGCCTAAATCTTTAATGATTTTAACTCTATCAAGAAAAGTTTTCTCTGTACTATATTTAAATGTAATTTCTCTGACTTTTGACCAACATGTAAAACTTGACATTTGTTCTTTGCCAACTTAAGTTGCCATTTTTCTGCCCAATGACATATTCTATCAAGATCTTCTTGAAGATACTGTATGCTTCTAATTTCTTCATCTGGAGAAAAAGTAGTGCATACCTTAGCGTCATTGGCAAATAACATAATTTTGGAATGAAAAACGCAATCAACAATATCATTGATATATATCAAAAACAAAAAATGGACCCAGCACAGAACCTTGCGGAACAGAGCTTTTAACTTTGTAAGATGATGATTCAACGCGGTTAATTATTACTTTTATAGTTTTTTCAGTTAGGAATGCCTTAATCCATCTCAAAAATCTGCCAATAACGCCGTATTTTTCTAATTTAAATAACAATTTTTCATGAGACACCTTATCAAAGGCTTTAGAAAAATCTAAATAAATCACGTCGGTTGTTTTCTTATTTTTTAAAGACAACGTCCAATTGTTTAAAATTTCCAGGAACTGTGTGATAGTTAAACTTTTGGCCTTAAAACCGTGCTGACACCTTGAAGAAATATTTGAGAAAAAGGAAAAAGAACATCAACAACCAGCCTTTCCATTAATTTACATACAAAAGAAGTAAGGGATATTGGACGATAATTTGATTTTTGATTTTTAAAACCTTTTTTAAAAAGCGGAACTACCAAAGCCATTTTCCAATCTTGAAGTATACGCCCAGAGTCTAAAGAATTTTAAATAATAAACAAAATGGTTCAGCTAGAGATGGCCCCAAGCGCTTAAGAAACAAAGCTGGAAAGCAATCAGAAGATTTAGAGAGTTTATTAGGCAACTTTTTAATTACTTTTATTATATCTTTAGTGTTAAAGCGCATATATTCTAAGTTTATCTTTTTTGTTGGTTCAAAATTAGGCAATTTGCCATCATCAGTAGTAAAAACAGAACTAAAGTATTACGCAAATAACTTAGCTTTTTCTTTGTCACTAATAGCAAAGGACCCATCTTCTTGAA
Organism: Microlaimidae sp. YZB2_3; assembly: GCA_030248175.1. Lineage (NCBI taxonomy): Eukaryota > Metazoa > Nematoda > Chromadorea > Desmodorida > Microlaimidae > Microlaimidae sp. YZB2_3. The sequence continues at coordinate 8,154 of JASAMX010003676.1, read as the reverse complement.
GCAATGGAGGAATATTTTCCTTGTATTACAGCTTTTTGTTTACAAATTTGTAAAAAGTTTTTGATCTTTAGAGTCTAAGATTTTAGTTTCAAGGTTGATATTATGAGTATTCAATAGTTTTTTGTATTCTTTACACAGAGATCTATACTTAGCTTTGTTTTTCCCCTTTTGCAAATACGCCATGCCCTACATTTTTTGGCTTGTATCTTTTTGATTTCTGAGGAATAGCGGTGTTTTTTGGCTTTATTATTAATTTTTTTAAGCGGCACATGATTTATTATGCCTTATAAAGGAATCGATTTAAAAGAATCCCAATAACTTTCAATGGTTGAACAAGAAGAAAACAGGAGTTCCCAATTAACAGCAGACAGAAGCATTGATAACATTTCGTAATCTCCTTTCGCAAAGTCAGGTACCCAAACTGCTTTTTCATCTTCTACATTTGGAACTTTAAACAAATCCACATTCAAAGAAAACTTAACAGAATAGTGATCAGAAGTCGAAAAACCAGGAAAGATATCAATGGAATTAAAAATCTTGAAATCGTTTGTAAAAATCAAATCTAGAATATTATTATTTCTAGTAGGTTCTTTGACAAGTTGAACTAAGCCTAATTCCTCAAAAGTATGAAAATACTCCATTTCATTTTGATTTTTAGATTTCACTTTGATAGAGTGCCAATCAATGCCTGGCAAGTTAAAATCACCTGCCAGGATTATAGTACCTTTAAAATTTTTAATGTTTCATGCAAGAATTTTAAAATATTTTTTATTGTCTTCTGCGTTTGTTTGTGGTTTGCGGTACATACAAACTAGTTCGGATTTTTGATTTATGAAATATACAATCGATTACAATTGTTTCTATTTTTTTAAATTCTTCTTCAATTTTAAATTTGACAACGTTTAGTTTTTTATTAGATAAAACGCAACACCGCCTCCTTGCCAATTTTTCCTGTCATTTCTAAATACATTGTAACGATTAAAATTGTCTAGCATTCTATTTGTTATTGAGTCGTTAAACCATGTATCCGTTACCATCAACAAATACTAGAACAACAAAAACACCATAAGTACTACCTTCGCCAGCCAAAAAACATTCAAATTCTGAAAGTAAATTTTTTAAACTTTTTGCGTTAAAACATAACGCTTTCAAACTGTTTTTGGACGCGATCGGATCGCGCGAAATCCTATTCAGAATTAGAATATTTGATTTCGAGCTTTTTATCTAAGTCGTACATATATGGATCACCATTATTATTGTAACATAATGTAATTTGCCTCGTATTGCCCTCCGTTAAAGCCCTCTTTTTATTCAACATCGCTTTCTAAACTTCGCGCTGTTCATCTGTTAGGGACGGTAGGACGTAGACGCCGTTGTACTTGTTTTTTTAGGTTACCTCCAGACTGGACGATATTGTTTCGGATTCTTTTGGAGGCTACCCTTACTTTTAACAATCTTGGAAATTTTGGATTCACCTTTCCTATTTGAAAATGTTTGTAAATCACAACTTTATCTTCGCCTTCAGTAAGCGTTTCCAGGAGTGAATCGATGTTTTTTTTCTCCTCATCGACGTTCCCCGACTGTTTCAGCCCAGAAACAACCATGGCGGATGAGTGTTCGCGAATTGCTTCCATTTTTTCAAATTAATTCTGCAGCATTCGCATGAGTCTTTCAACAACCTGGCTACAGATTTCGGCAATAACCTCCTTGTTAATCTTTTGGTTTGCTACTAACTGGCTGACTCTGGCAAATAAATCTTTTTTTTTGTTTTGCCAGGCAATTTTTTTAGCTTCTAATTGGTCAACTCTTTGTTGAAGCTTCTCGTTTTCTTTCTCGAACTCTTCTTTTTTTTACCATATCTGTTATAGCGGCCTTTGCGCAAGTTATTTGACTTATTTCAAAAAACCAGTTAACCTGAAGATCACTCGAAACTGCACAAATTAAAAAAGAGGAGTTTTTCCAAAAAAAGAAGATGGCGGAAAGATTTTAAAAATGGAAGAATAGGCTAAAATATTTATGCAGCAGATAATAAGTTACAAAACAGCTTACATAGAGTTTCCATATATTGAGAAATCCGTCATGCGTTCTTTTACTTGGAGGTAATTAAAAAAAGAGTGATTTAAAAAAATAAGCGTAGTAAACAAAAACTGCCGTTCAACCTAGGATATAGGTAATTTAAAGGTAAAGCCTTCAAACATAATTTACTTGCAGACTTTTCACAAGGTGTAACCTCTTTGCCCAGAGTTATCTCAAAAGATTAACCACACTTAAACTAGAAACGCTGGAAGAAAGACCTATAGGATTAGGTATAAACATGTGTTTCTCTATTGTTAAAAATCTAAGTGACCTTTACTTTGCAGATTTTTAAAGTACATTTTTGATTCAAGCGGTCGGTTGGAAATACAATTTTTGGTTTGCGACCTGCTTGACGCCATTCTCGGCTTTATTGTCATCAATTTTCTGCTCCTGCGGCCTGCTAGCGGTTTTCGTGGCACCTCGTTTTGCCCGTTTTTTGTTGTTTTGGCTTACTTAAACCAGAAGCGGTACCCGCGGTTTGTTGGAAATTATTAAACATCTTTTTATTCTGTTTATTGCCCTTTTGGACGGGTGTCATTTTTTGTTGGTGGCAATTTCATTTTTCTACATCTGTAGGCTACCGCACGCTGCTTCCGGTTTTGCGGCTTTTGGGAAGGCAGTTTGGTTTTTTTTGTGGTGCCTTCTCTCTGTTTATTGCCCATTTGGACGGGCGTTTTTTTGTTTGTTTGCATTTTATTGTTCAACCTGTATTCAAAGAAGAAATCTGTTGGTGGATTTTTGCCGGTCTACGATTATCAGTTTTCAATGGATTTTTTTTTCTTATTTTGTTAATTTTTCAATTTTTGCTGTAAATTTAATAATAAATTATTTTTTCTGTTGCTTGTTAGTTTTAAAACATGTTTTTAATTTTAACAATTTTATGTAAGTTTTTAAGTGGAGTTTTGCAAAAGAACCTTTTTCCTGTTGCTTTGTACTAACTCAAAAGTTAACTGTAAAACCAAACAAAAAAAACTTACAACAATAAAACTAAAACAGTAATTGTTAAAATTAAAAAAATACAATGTCAGGAACAATATGAATGGGTTTCGGACCCGGCAAAAAGTCGTTATTAAAAGCTCTTAACGCCACTGAAGAGATATTAGATGATTCAAATTTGCTTAACCCAGAAAAAATTGTTAAACTTGAAGAATTAACGTTCAACATCCCGTTTGTAAGGCAACAGCAAGTTGCAGGTGTTAGGTTTTTGATTATCCCCAGTGAAGCCGGAGGCGATGGTGCATACAAGAGTTAGGTGTAAAGGTAAGCCGGTGCAAATTATTGAGCATAACTGAATTCCTTTGATGACTGTCTAGGTCTGTGAGGTAGAAATGTCTAGTGAATAGACACGTCAATAAATCCATCAGGGCGTATACCGACTTTGGAGTAGAGGGATACTTGAACCTTTTGTTTTCGTGGTCAATACCTTGATAAACCTCCGCCACTCCTCAGTTAACTAGAAAAAGTTTTTTATTTATCAGTAATAGAAAAATATCACGGCCTACATTTAACGATAATTCCTAAAGTTGAGACAATTTTTTCTGAGTTAAGCAATGTTTAGATGATCTAATAGCTCAGTGGCGTTAAGAGCTTTTAATAACGACTTTTTGCGTGTCCAAACCACGTTACGTGCGGTCCTGACATTGTATTTTTTTAATTTAACAATTAGGGGGTATAGTTTGATAGTGTAGAGTATTTTGTTCGGTTGTACAGGTAACATTTGAGTTATACTGACAATTAATATAGGAAAATAGGTTGTAGTTTGTAAAACTCCACTTAAAAACTTACATAAAATTGTTAAAATTAAAAACATGTTTTAAAACTAACAAGCAACAAAATAATTGATTATTAATTTATAAAATTGAAAAAATTAAAAAATAAGAAAAAAAAATCCATTGAAAACTGATAATCGTAGACCGGCAAAATCCACCAACAGATTTCTTCTTTGAGACAGGTTGAACAAAAAGGCAAAAAAAAAAAACGCCGCCCAAATGGGCAATAAACAGAGAGAAGGCACCACAAAAAAATCACTCTTCCAAGCTGAAAACGGTAAGCAGCGGCGGTAGCCTACAGATATAATAATGAAATTGCAGTAACAAAAAATGATACTTGTCCAAAAGGGCAATAAACAGAATAAAAAGATGCTCAATAATTTCCAACAAACCGCGGGTACGCTTCTGCTTCAGAGCCAAAAAAAGGGCAAACGAGGTGCACGAAAACCGCTAGAGGCCGCAGGAGCAGAAAATTGTGGCGGGGAGGGTCGCGCATAAACCAAAAATACCAACCACCGCGAACAAAAATGTACTTTAAAAATCTGCAAAGTAAGTGTCACTTAGATTTATTAATAATACGGGAATATATATTTATTACTCTTCTTCCAGTGTTTCTAGTTAGTGTGGTTAATCTTTGAGATACTCGGGAAAAGAAATAAACACTTGTGAAAAGTCTGCAAGTAAATTATGTTTTGTAGGCTTTACCTTAATATTACCTATGTCTTAGGTTACGTATGGCTTTTTTTGTTTACTACGCTTATTCTTTTTAAATCACTCTTTTTTTAAATTACCTGCAAATATAAAGAACGCATGATGGATTTCTCAATATATAGAAACTCTATGTAAGCCGTTTTGTAACTTATTAACTACTGCATACATATATTAGCCTATTCTTCCAATTTTAAAATCTTTCCGCCATCTTCTTTTTTTAGAAAAACTCCTTTTCGTTAATTTGCACAGTTTCTAGTAATCTGCAGGTTAATTGGTTTTTTGAAATAAGTCCAATAACTTGCGCAAAGGCCGCTATAACAGATATGGTAAAAAAAGAAGAGTTAGAGAAAGAAAACGAGAAGCTTTAACAAAGATTTGACCAATTAGAAGCTGAAAAAATTGCCTGGCAAAAATAAAAAAAAAGATTTATTTGCCAGAGTCAGTTAGTTAGAAGCAATCCAAAAGCTTAAAACAAGGATGTTATTGCCGAAATCTGTAGTTAGGTTGTTGAAAGACTCATGCCAATGCTGCAGAATCAATTTGAAAAAATGGAAGCAATTTGCGAATACTTATCCGTCGTGGTTGTTTCTGGGCTAAAGGAGTCGGGGAACGTTGATGAGGAGAAAAAAAACATCGATTCACTCCTGGAAACGCTTACTGAAGGTAAAGAAAAGTTGTGATTTACGAACATTTTTGAATAGGAAAGATGAATCCAAAATTTCCAAGATTGTTAAAAGTAAGGGTAGCCTCTAAAAGAATCCGAAATAATATCGTCCGGTCTGGAGGTAAAAAACAAGTACAACGGCGTCTACGTCCGACCGTCCCTAACAGATGAACAGCGCAAAGTTCAGAAAGCGATGCTGAATAAAAAGAGGGCTATACCAGAGGGCAATACGAGGCGAATTACATTAGGTTACAATGATAATGGTGATCCATATATGTAGGACTTAGATAAAAAGCTCAAAATCAAATATTCTAATTCTGAATAGGAATCCGCGCGATCCAATCGCGTCCAAAAAACAGTTTGGAAGCGTTTTGTTTTAACGCAAGAAGTTTAAAAAATTCACTTTCAGAATTTGAATTTTTTTTGGCTGGCGTAGATAGTACTTATGGTGATCTCGATTTGTTGATGCTAACGGAGACATGGTTTAACGACTCAATAACAAATAGAATGCTAGATTAATTTAATCGTTACAATGTATTTAGAAATAACAGAAAAAATGGGCAAGGAGGCGGTGTTTGCGTTTTATCTAATAAAAAACTGAACGTTGTCGAATTTAAAATTGAAGAAGAATTTTAAAAAATAGAAACAATTTTAATCGATTACATAAATCAAAAATCCGACTAGTTTGTATATACCGCAAACCACAAACAAACGCATAAGACGATAAAAATATTTTAAAATTCTTGCATGAAACATTAAAAAATTTTAAAGGTACTATAATCCTGGCAGGTGATTTTAACTTTCCAGGTATTGATTGGCTTTCTCTCTCAAAGTAAAATCTAACAATCAAAATGAAATGGAGTATTTTCATACTTTTGAGGAATTAGGCTTAGTTCAACTTGTCAAAGAACCTAATAGAAATAATAATATTTTAGATTTGATTCTTACAAACAACTTCAAGATTTTTAATTCTGTTGATATCTTTCCTGTTTTTCGACTTCTGATCACGATTCTGTTAAGTTTTGTTTGAATGTAGATTTGTTTAAAGTTCCAAATGTAGAAGATGAAAAAGCAGTTTGGGTACCTGACTTTGCGAAAGGAGATTACGAAATGTTATCAATGTTTTTGTCTGCTGTTAATTGGGAACTCCTGTTTTCTTCTTGTTCAACCATTGAAAGTTATTAGGATTCTTTTAAATCGATTCTTTTAGAAGGCATTATAAATCATGTGCCGCTTAAAAAACTTAATAATAAAGCTAAAAACACCGCTATTCCTCAAAAAGATACAAGCAAAAAAATGTAGGGCATGGCGTATTTGCAAAAGAGGAAAAACAAAGCTGAGTATAGATCTCTGTAAAAAGAATACAAAAAACTGGTGAATACTCATAATATTAACCTTGAAACTAAAATCTTAGACTTTAAAGATCCAAAAACTTTTTACAAATTTGTAAACAAAAAGCTGAAACACAAGGAAAATATTCCTCCATTGCTTCAAGAAGATAGGTCCTTCGCTATTAGTGAGAAAGAAAAAGCTGAGTTGTTTGCAGAATACTTTAGTTCTGTTTTTATTGCTGATGATGGCAAATTGCCTAATTTTGAACCAACCAAAAAGATAAACTTAGAATATATGCTTTTTAAAACTAAAGATTTAATAAAAGCAATTAAAAAGTTGCCTAATAAACTCTCTAAATCTCTTGATTGCTTTGCAGCTTTGTTTCTTAAGCGCTTGGGTTCATCTCTAGCTGAACCACTTTGTTTATTATTTTAAAAATCTTTAGACTCTGGGAATATACCTCAAGATTGGAAAATGGCTTTGGTAGTTCCGCTTTTTAAAAAAGGTGTTAAAAATCAAAAATCTAATTATCGTCCAATATCCTTACTTCTTTTGTATGTAAATTAATGGAAAGGCTGGTTGTTGATGTTCTTTTGTCCTTTTTCTCAAATATTTTGTCAAGTTGTTAGCATGGTTTTAAGGCCAAAAGTTCAACTATCACACAACTCCTGGAAATTTTAAACGATTGGACGTTATTTTTAAAAAATAAGAAAACAACCGACGGGATTTATTTAGATTTTGCTAAAGCCTTTAATAAGGTTTCTCATGAAAAATTGTTATTTAAATTAGAAAAATACGGCGTTAATGGCAGATTTTTGAGATGGATTAAGGCATTTCTAACTGAAAGAACTTTAAAACTAATAATTAACGGCGTTAAATCATCATCTTACAAAGTTAAAACCTCTGTTCCGCAAGGTTCTGTGCTGGGTCCATTTTTGTTTTTGATATATATCAATGATATTGTTGACTGCGTTTTTCATTACAAAATTATGTTATTTGCCGATGACGCTAAGGTATACACTACTTTTTCTCCAGATGAAGAAATTAGAAGCACACAGTATCTTCAAGAAAATCTTGATAGAATATGTCATTGGGCAGAAGAATGGCAACTTGAGTTGGCAAAGAACAAATGTCAAGATTTACCTATTGGTACAAAAGTCAGAGAAATTACATACAAATATAGTATGGATGAAACTTTTCTTAAAAGAGTTAAAGTCATTAAAGATTTAGGCGTTTATATTTCTGAAAGTTTAAAATTTTTTGTCAGTGTAAAATTATTTCACGAAAAGCTTTAAACACTGTAGCCTTAGTTTTTAGAACTTTTAATTCAAATTCTATCTCTAGTAATTTACGTGCCTATACCACACATATACGTCCTCAATTAGAGTATGCTAGCGTTATTTGGAATCCATACCTACAGCGAGATATAGCTTGTATAGAAAGAGTTCAGCGTTCATTCGCCAGAAGATTATTCCAAAGATGTCACTTAAAGAAAGTTTCATATGAGGAAAGAATAAGATTTTTAGGACTACTTACCCTTGAACAGCGACGAGCTAATCAAGATCTTGTTTAATGTTATAAAGTTATACATGAAACTACTAA
>JASAMX010003675.1:0-11100 GCA_030248175.1 Microlaimidae sp. YZB2_3 | reverse complement strand
TTATGTGGTATACCTTAGACCAGTTACGTATTGCTCCAATATATATCTGGAAACGTCGTTTATTGTGCAGAAAGATATTACAGTATCTTTAAAAAATTACGTTCTGTCATAATTTATGTTTTACCTATATGCTTTTATATTAATATATTTTTATAGAATAAATATTTAAATTTTTTATAAGATTTTGGCCCATCTTCTGTAAATGACAAAATGAAATGACTCAGTTCGTAACTTTTAAATGAAAATAAAATTCAAAACATTTAATGTCACTCTATCTGTATTTTTTAAAGACTTTAGGCGGCGTATTAAGATTAATCAAAATACAATGAGTATTTCCGTTATTGTTTTTTATTTTTGTATAATTATTCTGCGCGGCGGCTGTCGCGACCGCTCTGTCGCTTCTACAGTACCGCTGAGTTTAGTTGATTGTCATATTACTTAGTTATTTCAGCTAGAGGCTTAGTTTTTGAATTGAATTAGTTATTTTTTGAAGTTTACCCGTTTGAAAAAATGAAACAGTATTTTTTTTACGAAGTCAGTGGGTGTCCTTGACGACACGCCACTGAAGGTTTTATGTAACCTATTTAGCTTAATTTAAAAGTTACGTGCAGACTTGTGTAAAATTTGTGCAAAATTCCTTGTTAAAAATACCTTTTTACCCACGATCGTAACCACTCCACCAATACACATCGAATTTGCCGCCCTATCTCAATAGAAGGATTCACAGACAGCCTCTGCAAATCCTTCACTCAACATACACTTTCCTTACCTAAGTTGGTTAAAAACCAACTATAGCGGCTGGCATCTCAAGTGGGAATTTATGAATAAAAATAAGGTAGGAGATTATAAATACCTAATCAGGATCTGCCAACTTGGGTTCCGAAGTCAGTAGCAACCTGTATCCAAGTAGTAAGCGCCCAACAATAATTACGGAACCCATTGGGCCCACGAGTTGCGTGGAGCGCACGCACTGTTAATTGTTATAGGAATTGTTTCTGACACGCGCAGCACAAGCGCGGGCTAATCTAATTTGATTAAAACGCATAAACTAATAATTAATAATGTTTTTAAATTGAAATGGAACTATGATTGAACGCGGGTGTAGTGGCTACTTAAAGCATGAATTAATATTGTGAGTTTAATTAACCTACGCTGCTCAACGCTATCCGCCACACAGGTGATAAGTTAAGTATTTTTGGCTCGTTTATGGTTTTGTTTACTATGCTTTACTGATCCTAATTACTTTTGCGCTTCAACTCCTAATAAAATGTTTGTTACGGTAAAAATAAATTTCTTTTGTATGAATCTTTCTGTGTATTTAAAACAATTATAACTTGGCCGAATAAAATCTATATGACTTGAAATTCGGAACATAGATACAACTGACAACGGAGAATCGATTGATAATAACGATTTTGTGATTTGACAAATTGTGGGGTCAATCATGACGTATATGCAAATTTTATTTAAAACAATTATAAATCGGCCGAATAAAATCTATATGGCTTGAAATTTGGAACATACATACAACTGACAACTGAGAATCGATTGATAATAACGATTTTGTGATCTGAAAAATTGTGCGGTCGATCATTTCCTATATGCAAAATTAATTTGAAACAATTATAACTTGGCCGAATAAAATCTATATGACTTGAAATTTAAACAATAGATACAACTGACAACGGAGAATTAATTGATTATCACGATTTTGTGATCTGACAATTTGTGCGGTCAATCATGACCTATATGCAAATTTTACTTAAAACAATTATAACTCGTCCAAATAAAGTCCATATGACTTGAAATTCGAAACATAAATACAACTGACAACGGAGAATCAAATGATAATCAAGATTTTGTGATCTGGCAAATTGTGGGGTCGATCATGATATATATGCAAATTTTATTTAACACAATTATAACTTAGCCGAATAAAATCTATTTGACTTTGAATTTGGAACGTGATAAAATATAAGCAGAAAAATCGACTGATTGCTAGCGATGTTTTTTTTGATTTGACATTTGTGCGGTAGTGGTAATAGGGATTTACGGTTAGCAAGCTTATACCGTGAAGCGCAGCAAAAAACACGAGTGTTAAGTTTGCCGGTGTTTTAACGAACAAATACAACTGACATTGGATAATCAATTGATAATCTAGGGGAAAAAATAATTTTAAAAAAATTTAGATATACAGAAATAAAGTTGGTGAATTTTAATTACACTTTAAATCTATTAAAAGAAGTTATAGATTTTTTATTGTTTAATAGAAATATCACTTTATTATTCTTCTTATATTTAATAAAATTTATTTACATTTTTTTATCTAACAACTATTTTGTTATTTTTTTGTTTATAAACTATAAGCAAAACAGGCGAGATTGATTTATTGCTAAATTATATAAAATAGTGAGACAGAAAATAATAAAACTCAAAGCAATTTAGCACGATTTATATCCAAACAATTATATAATTTATCCTTTAAGTTTTATAGAATTCTGGTATGTGGATATTAGTGGCTTTAAAATCGCTTTAATTTGCTTTGCCACTCATTGGCACTCTATTTTTTATGAACAGGTAATTTTGTTCAATTTTTTTAGACAAATTTGATACCTATGGTGACAGAAATTTACAATGATACAGAAAAATCTGAACTACATGTTCAGGAAGATATGCATTTAGTTAGTTTTTTTATACTAATTTAATTATGCTTTTAGCATTTTTTCATTACAGTGCATATATTTTTGACAAAAATGTAATGTTATATTTAATAAAATTAAAAAATGTATATAATGCAAATCAATTTTTGTAGAAATTGCTATTTTTCTTTAAATATTTTCATAGCCTTTTTTAAAAAAAATTTTAATGACAGGTGTTTCTTCAGTTATTTTATTTAATATAATCCATCTGTTTATTAGTTATCTAGAAATCTAAAAAAGACATCAAAAAATTTCAATGGAGAAAAAAAGAGTATTACAACAGATTTTAATTAGAAAAAACCACGGTCGCCGGTTTTAAGACAAGGCTGAACTAGTTGTATTTTTCGGCCGTTAAAACAAAATTCCCGTTATCGAAAAAATTCGAGTCGACGACAAAAAAGAAACTGAACCTTTTACTTAAAACTGAATAGATAAAAATGTAATCAATTGGGTTTTTTAAAATTTTTTATTAGGTTTGCTTATCAGTTAGGCATGAAACCTGAATTCTAGAGACAATAAAAAATACATTGTTTAACCGGATAACTTTTTTTCTGAGCGACACATTGTTAATCTACAGTGAGTAAACACAATAGGTAACGTTGTTATGTTACAAAAACAAAAAAAATACTTTGCTCATGTTGCTGTAAATTTCCAGTGCTGCCATTCGTTTTTGAACCGGAGTTATTTTTTCGTTGTCAGTGTGTGAAGCGAAAAATTGGTCTTCGCATTTGCGCCTGTTGTTTTTACTTTGCTATTTGTTTTTGTCATGCTCTCCTTTGTTGGACTTTGTCTCAATTCCGCGATTGTTTTTGTTTTGTCAGTTGTTGAAGTCCATATTGTCGAAGTGGTTGTGGTAGAGCTAGTTACCTAATTATTTTGAGGCCTAACCAAAATGTCTTCCACAAACATTTTGTAACTCAATTTTAAAAATAATCGAATGATGAAAATGTTGGGGTATTTTTTATAGGTACAATTATTAATGATCACTTTTGGCAGCATTAGCACTTACCAAGCAAACCCAACTTAAAATAATAATGATTTTTTTTATTTAAAACCAATCAAAATCAATCAATCAATCAATCAGGAATAATCTATTTAATTTATTCACAAAATATTTTAAGTAATCAAAATCATGGCAAAAGACCTTTAAAAATCGACTAAATTAATTTTTATTTAACTTTTAAGTATGTTGTAGTTGTCTTATAACTTCATTTTTGCAACTACTTTTAAATATTTTTAAAAAGTCAACTTTTATATTCAAGAAATATTTCTAAAAATAACATATGGAATTATTATCGTGATAAATGGTTTTTAAATTATTTTCGAAATATATAGCACCAAATGGTAAAAAGCTCTGGTGGTCACCTCACCGGAGGTCTGAAAACCAGAGCTTCGCTCTGGATGTTAAGCTCTGGAATACAGTCCCGAGCAGAATAAAGGTTATTTTTCAGAGGCAGGCAATAGCCGTTATGCGCGTCTCCGCGAGAAAAGGCGTTATAGATGTCGGCATGAAAGGAAGCAAATCAAAATAAGAACTTTGCATTTTGGCTTTAAAACCTTTAAACACAAGATGTTTAACGTTTAAAATAAAATTTATGTTACAAATTTAAAACATATTAATATATACAAAAATATAAGACATTAATATATATATAAATATGTCTTATATAAACAAACGAGCCAGCCAAAACACCTCTATAGTCCACTTACGAATATTTCTTATTTTTCTTTTTTATGGACCTCGTCGCCATAATGCTTATGCCTCCACTCCATACGCTTATGCCCAACGCGTCTGAAAACTACCTTTATTTCTGCTCGGGACTAGATAGCACAACATAAAAAAAGATAAAATTGGAAAAAAAATTAATCGAGCATATCCCATTACTCCATATTATTTTTGTGCACAAACTATACTTTATGTATTGGTGTTTAGTTTTTTGAAGTCATTATAACTGTATAAATATTGTATAATTCTTTTAAATAATCTAGTAAAATATTAGTTCTACGGGTATTTAAAATATAGGTTCATTTGTTGGATTTTTAATTTTTCATTTTCTAGATTTGGTGGTATTTTCGTTGCTTTTCGGACGGCAGGTTTTATTTACTTTACGACATTAAAGGTGCGGTATATTAAATCATAGTGTATTTTTTTTCGCTTGGTTTTTGGTATCAATCGATGCGTCAGGTTTCACTGAGTAAAAAATTGTATTACGAAAAAAAAAATAATTTTCAGCGGTTGCTAATATATTAGCAAGAATATCGCTTGATTATTCCATAGATTTTTTCCCGCAAACAACAGTAAATATGTACGCCGGATGATCGATTAAAAACCAAACCTGCGAAGATTGAACTGAACTCAAAATAAAACAATCGTTTATTTAAAAGAAAACATTATAAGTGCAATATAGTGATCAAAAAGACACAGAAATTAGAATATTTAAAAATTTGGCATATTTTTATAACAAAATTAGCATATAAAATATATCTTAAATACATCTGATTTTTTACGAGAAAGAATGCGTTTGCAAAGCCCAACGTAAGCGAAACAAAACAGACTGTGGTTGGTGTTTGATAAAAAACAAAAGTTATCTGGAATAACCAAGCAATATTCTTGCTAATATCTCGACAACCGCTAAAAATTATTTTTTTTGCAATACAATTTTTTTAGTTGGGTGAAACCTAACGCATCAATCGATACCAAATGGTGTTCCGGGGGTGTGCTCGTGTTGCGGCTGGGCGCGGCGGCGGGTGTTGTGGGCGGGTGTGTTTGTTTTTTTTTTTCTTGGCTGGCTTTTTTCTTGTTTGCTTGTGGGGTCCTGTTTTGTGTTTCGTTTTTGCTTTTTTTCTCTTTTTTTTGGTTTTTTCTCTTTCTTGTTTTTGTTCTTGGTGGGGGGATATGTTTCTGATGTTTTCTCGCCTTCTTCCTTTTTCTTTAATATATAGTGTCATATCCCCTCAACAATGACGATTTTGGAATATCGTTAACCTTATATTTTTATTTTTACATAGGATTGTGAAGACCACATGCATATCTTGTTTTTTTAAATAAAAAATCAATAACTGACCGCTATCTTTTTTATAAAATACCGCGATTTGTCGCTTTTATGCAATAGTTCGTTTCTTATTTTAAAATTTGAACCCAAGAAAAAAGAAAAATATTGCCTGAACTCGATGGTTCCCCGTTTATTTCGCTTTGGCCTCTTCGGTGCGGTGGTGGTCTTTGGATACGCTTTGATCCGATATTGCCTTATATGTTTTCTTTTAATACGATTGTTTTTTTTGAGTTCGTTCTCTTCGCGGTTTGGTTTTTATCGATCTCCGCGTACATATTTACTGTTGTTTGCGGGAAAAAATCTATGGAATATCGCGATATTCTTGCTAATATATTAGCAACCGCTGAAAATTATTTTTTTTTCGTAATACAATTTTTTCTCGTGAACCTGCGCTCGTTGATCAACCAAGCGAAAAAAATACACTATGATTTAATATACCGCACCTTTAATGTCGTAAAGTAAATAAAACCTGCCGTCCGAAAAGCAGCAAAAATACCACCAAATCTAGAAAATGAAAAATTAAAAATCCAACAAATGAACCTATATTTTAAATACCCGTAGAACTAATATTTTACTAGATTATTTAAAAGAATTATACAATATTTATACAGTTATAATGACTTCAAAAAACTAAACACCAATACATAAAGTATAGTTTGTGCACAAAAATAATATGGAGTAATGGGATATGCTCGATTAATTTTTTTTCCAATTTTATCTTTTTTTATGTTGTGCTATCTAGTCCCGAGCAGAAATAAAGGTAGTTTTCAGAGCGCGTTGGGCATAAGCGTATGGAGTGGAGGCATAAGCATTATGGCGACGAGGTCCATAAAAAAAGAAAAATAAGAAATATTCGTAAGTGGACTATAGAGGTGTTTTGGCTGGCTCGTTTGTTTATATAAGACATATTTATATATATATTAATGTCTTATATTTTTGTATATATTAATATGTTTTAAATTTGTAACATAAATTTTATTTTAAACGTTAAACATCTTGTGTTTAAAGGTTTTAAAGCCAAAATGCAAAGTTCTTATTTTGATTTGCTTCCTTTCATGCCGACATCTATAACGCCTTTTCTCGCGGAGACGCGCATAACGGCTATTGCCTGCCTCTGAAAAATAACCTTTATTCTGCTCGGGACTGTATTCCAGAGCTTAACATCCAGAGCGAAGCTCTGGTTTTCAGACCTCCGGTGAGGTGACCACCAGAGCTTTTTACCATTTGGTGCTATATATTTCGAAAATAATTTAAAAACCATTTATCACGATAATAATTCCATATGTTATTTTTAGAAATATTTCTTGAATATAAAAGTTGACTTTTTAAAAATATTTAAAAGTAGTTGCAAAAATGAAGTTATAAGACAACTACAACATACTTAAAAGTTAAATAAAAATTAATTTAGTCGATTTTTAAAGGTCTTTTGCCATGATTTTGATTACTTAAAATATTTTGTGAATAAATTAAATAGATTATTCCTGATTGATTGATTGATTGATTTTGATTGGTTTTAAATAAAAAAAATCATTATTATTTTAAGTTGGGTTTGCTTGGTAAGTGCTAATGCTGCCAAAAGTGATCATTAATAATTGTACCTATAAAAAATACCCCAACATTTTCATCATTCGATTATTTTTAAAATTGAGTTACAAAATGTTTGTGGAAGACATTTTGGTTAGGCCTCAAAATAATTAGGTAACTAGCTCTACCACAACCACTTCGACAATATGGACTTCAACAACTGACAAAACAAAAACAATCGCGGAATTGAGACAAAGTCCAACAAAGGAGAGCATGACAAAAACAAATAGCAAAGTAAAAACAACAGGCGCAAATGCGAAGACCAATTTTTCGCTTCACACACTGACAACGAAAAATAACTCCGGTTCAAAAACGAATGGCAGCACTGGAAATTTACAGCAACATGAGCAAAGTATTTTTTTTGTTTTTGTAACATAACAACGTTACCTATTGTGTTTACTCACTGTAGATTAACAATGTGTCGCTCAGAAAAAAAGTTATCCGGTTAAACAATGTATTTTTTATTGTTCTAGAATTCAGGTTTTATGCCTAACTGATAAGCAAACCTAATAAAAAATTTTAAAAAACCCAATTGATTACATTTTTATCTATTCAGTTTTAAGTAAAAGGTTGAGTTTCTTTTCTGTCGTCGACTCGAATTTTTTGATAACGGGAATTTTGTTTTAACGGCCGAAAAATACAACTAGTTCAAGCCTTGTCTTAAAACCGGCGACCGTGGTTTTTTCTAATTAAAATCTGTTGTAATTCTTTTTTTCTCCATTGAAATTTTTTGATGTCTTTTTTAGATTTCTAGATAACTAATAAACAGATGGATTATATTAAAATAACTGAAGAAACACCTGTCATTAAAATTTTTTTTAAAAAAGGCTATGAAAATATTTAAAGAAAAATAGCAATTTCTACAAAAATTGATTTGCATTATATACATTTTTTAATTTTATTAAATATAACATTACATTTTTGTCAAAAATATATGCACTGTAATGAAAAAATGCTAAAAGCATAATTAAATTAGTATAAAAAAACTAACTAAATGCATATCTTTCTAACATGTAGTTCAGATTTTTCTGTATCATTGTAAATTTCTGTCACCATAGGTATCAAATTTGTCTAAAAAAATTGAACAAAATTACCTGTTCATAAAAAATAGAGTGCCAATGAGTGGCAAAGCAAATTAAAGCGATTTTAAAGCCACTAATATCCACATACCAGAATTCTATAAAACTTAAAGGATAAATTATATAATTGTTTGGATATAAATCTAGCTAAATTGCTTTGAGTTTTATTATTTTTGGTCCTACTATTTATATAATTTAGCAACTAAACCAATCTCGCCTGTTTTGCTTATAGTTTATAAACAAAAAAATAACAAAATAGTTGTTAGATAAAAAAATGTAAATAAATTTTATTAAATATAAGAAGAATAATAAAGTGATATTTCTATATCAAACAATAAAAAATCTATAACTTCTTTTAATAGATTTAAAGTGTAATTAAAATTCACCAACTTTATTTCTGTATATCTAAATTTTTTTAAAATTATTTTTTCCCTAGATTATCAATTGATTATCCAATGTCAGTTGTATTTGTTTGTTAAAACACCGGCAAACTTAACACTCGTGTTTTTTGCTGTGCTTCACGGTATAAGCTTGCTAACTGTAAATCCCTATTACCACGACCGCACAAATGTCAAATCAAAAAAAAACATCGCTAGCAATCGATTCTTTGTTACAAGTTCTATCTATGTTCCGAATTCAAAGTCACGTAGATTTTATTCGGCCAAGTTAAAATTGATTTAAATAAAAATTGCATATACGTCATGATCGACCGCACAATTTGTCAGATCACAAAATCGTGACTATCAATCTATTCTCGTTGTCAGTTGTATCTATGTTTCAAATATCAAGTCATGTAGATTTTATTTGGCAGAGTTATAATTGTTTTAAATAAAATTTACATATACGTCATGATCGACTGCACAATTCTTCAGATCACAAAATCGTGATTATCAATCGATTCTCCGCTGTCATTTGTATTTATGTTCCGAATTTCAAGTCATATAGATTTTATTCGGCCGAGTTATAATTGTTTTAAATAAAATTTGCATATACGTCATGATTTGTCAGATCACACAATCGTGATTATTAATTGATTCTCCGTTGTCAGTTGTATCTAAGTTCCAAATTTCAAGTCATATAAATTTTATTCGGCTGAGTTATAATTGTTTTAAATAAAATTTGCATATACATCATGATCGACCGCACAATTTGTCAAATCACAAAATCGTGATTATCAATTGATTATCCGTTGTCAGTTGTATCTATGTTCCGAATTTCAAGTCATATAGATTTTATTCAGCCAAGTTATATGTTGTGCTTTTAAGTGGCGAAATACACAGAAAGATTCAACAAAAGAAATTTATTTGTTAACAAGAACAAACATTTTATAGTAGGAGTTGAAGCGCAAAAGTAATTAGGATCAGTAAAGCATAGTAAACAAAACCATAAACGAGCCAAAAATACTTAACTTATTACCTGTGTGGCGGATAGCGTTGAGCAGCGTAGGTCAACTAAACTCACAATATTAATTCATGCTTTAAGTAGCCACTACACCCGCGTTCAATCATAGTTCCATTTCAATTTAAAAACATTATTAAATTAATGTATGCGCTGTAATCAAATTACAGTAGCCCGCGCCTGTCGCCGCGCGTGTCAAAACAATCTCTTATAACAATTAACAGTGCGTGCGCTCCACGCGGTGCGTGGGCCCAATGGGTTTCGTAATTATTGGTAGGCGCTTTATACTTGTCGAACTGTTGTTACCTCTCCGAACGGAACCCTTGCTGGCAGACCCTGATTAGGTATTTATAATCTATTACCTTATTTTTATCCGATAATATTCCCAATTGAGATGCCAGCCGCTATAGTTGGTTTTTAACCAACTTAGGTAAGGAAAGTGTAATAAGTGGAGAGCTCACAGAGGCTGTCTGTGAACTCTCCTTTGAGATAGGGCGGCAAATTCGGATGTGTATTGGTGGAGTGGTTACGATCGTGGGTAAAGGTATTTTTAACAAGGAATTTTGCACAAATTCTACACAAGTTGCACGTAACTTTTAAATTAAGCTAAATAGGTTACATAAAACCCTCAGTGGCGTGTCGTCAAGGACACCCACTGACTTCGTAAAAAAATATCGTTTTATTTTTTCAAACGGGTAAACTTCCAAAAAATAACTAATTCAATTTCAAGCCTCTAACTGAATTAAATAATTAATCAAACAATCAACTAAACTCAACGGCACTGTAGAAGCGACAGAGCGGTCGCGACAGCCGCCGCGCAGAATAATTATACAAAAATAAAAAACAATAACGGAAATACTCATTGTATTTTGAATTAATCTTAATACGCCGCCTAAAGTCTTTAAAAAATACAGATAGAGTGACATTAAATGTTTTGAATTTTATTTTAATTTAAAAGTTACGAACTGAGTCATTTCATTTTGTAATTTACAGAAGATGGGCCAAAATCTTATAAAAAATTTAAATATTTATTCTATAAAAATATATTAATATAAAAGCATATAGGTAAAACATAAATTATGACAGAACGTAATTTTTTAAAGATACTGTAATATCTTTCTGCACAATAAACGACGTTTCCAGATATATATTGGTATATTTTAATTTTAATTTTTTTATTTTAGCCATTTCAAGTATTTGGAAATGGATTTGAAATAAACCGCTGGCATTAATTCAACAACATTCAGTGTTTCAGTTATGTCGCTTCCTGGTGGCATTTGTGTTTAG
>JASAMX010003672.1:0-11527 GCA_030248175.1 Microlaimidae sp. YZB2_3 | reverse complement strand
CTAAAAAATGCAATAACTTTTTTTAATTAAAAATCAAATTAATAGCAATAAAAAGTTTTTTTATTACAAGAATAGACTTTGGTGAAAAAATCATATCATTCTTAATTAAGATCGTTTCGTCAATGTAAGGTTTTAACAAAAGTCGATTTTAATTTTCATCATTAAACAATTAAATTAAAAAAATTAAAAAAATTTCGATTTAAATACAATTCATTGACCGTTTTTAAAAATTACAACAGTCTTTAGCGATTAAAAATATATTTTTAAGTTATTAAAAAATATATACAAATTATACAAACAAAGTATAATTGAATTAACATTTTTAACGATTAAAAAAGCCAACAAATATCAATTTTTAACAGACGCGTATCTTACTATAATAATAAATAATAGAGTTTAAATGATAAATAATCGAGCTATAATAAATAAATAATAATAATAAATAAACTATAATAATAAATAATCGAGCTTTTTAAAATAATAGACAGATGACGGAACTTCGCAGAAAAAAAGCTTAGGTAACCAAAAAATTAAGTTTTATTTTCGCTTGATTCCAACCAGTAATACATGAAATACTTTTCCAAAAAAAATTGGTGTTGGTTTTTTTAAATTTTTTGTGCTGTGATTTGTCATCAATGGTTAATTTTAAACTGTTAAATAATACATTAAAAATAAACTTTATTTATTTAATTTAATCCTTCTAAATTTGCCAACAAAATTTTATTACTTACTTGGGTTTTAAACAGTAGAACGAAAGAGTGGTAGATTAAAAAAAAATACCACACAAAAATATACCAAAAACCGTAGCCGACTTCTTTTTTTTTTGGAAAAAATAGTCGAATTTATTTATTACTGGACTGGACGGAAAAAAAACTGCAAATTCAAGCTTTTCACTACCTTAGGCTTATTTTTTGCCAGACATTAATAAAATTTATGTGTATTTTATATAACTACTTGCAAATTGGTGTCAAAATTTTTTTACTTAGGATACCCGTCCATTAAAGGTAAAAACTTTTTAAAGGGATACTTATGGCATCTTTTTAATCTTGTAATAGCAATAGTGTCATAAAAATAAATAAAATTTTATTGTTTTTATATGCTAAGCGTATTCCTGCTGCCTGCCATTAATTAAACTGATATTGTTTTTCTGATTTATTTTATTTATTTGTTTAGGAATTTAATTTGAACAGTTTATCAGTTTAACGTCTTTTAACTTTTATTCTTATCTTTTTCTGTGGGTTAAAAATGCGGTGCCGAGTCAAATTTTTTTGTCTTTGATTTTGATAATTTTTTGTGAAATCCTTACCCCTGCCCCTAAGAGCCCACAAAAACTTTTTTAACAAAATCTCTCCAGTGGTGTCAAAAGTAGCGTTTTTGTACGTGAAAAATTGCTCAATGAGTATAATGAATTACGTTACAAATTTTGCACTCGAAGAAAGCGGATACTTTCTACTTTAATTTGATACCTTGATCGTAAAGATTGGTGCAGTGTTTGTCGAGATATTGCGTTTCCCGAACAAAAAATCTGCAATTTTTTTGTTAAAAACACCAACCGACGCAGCAATTTTATGAAGTTTGATCAACCTTTTTTTTTCTTTTACTTTGTGTTTTTAGCGTTTTCGCTAAAAAAACGAGGGTTTTTTGTACGAGAAACGCAATATCGTGACAAATACTGCATTAATTTTAACATTCAAGGTATCAAATTAAAGTAGAAAGTAGCCGATTTCTTTGAATGCATAACTTGTAACTTAAATTGTTATACCCATTGAGCAATCTTTCACGTACAGAATTGTCAAAAAACCCCATTTTTGGAAGGTCATAACTCCTGAACCGCTGAAGATATTTTGTTGAAAATATTTTTGTAGGCTATTAGAGGTAAGGGTAAAGTTTTAACGAAAAATTATTAAAATCGCAGACAAAAAATTTGACTCCGCACCGGACCTTTAAGCTTAAAAATAAAAAAATTGTTAAAACTGCGTATAATTTTTGGCGTCTCATTTTTTTAAATTTTAAATGTGTAATTTATTATGAACATGAAAAGCGTTTTTTCGATTTAATTTACATTGTATAATTATAAGATTAACATTATTAACTAATCTATCACCTCGTGCTCAATGCTTTCTTGTCGAGAAGTCAATTAAAAACTGTACAATGACAAAAATAGTACGTGTGTTCAAAAATATTTTTTTTTAAAAACATCAGAAACCTATCGGAAAAACCTATAAATAAGACTTTTTCCATAACCGGTTAACTTAACCGGTAGTTAACATGTCGTTAGTGGATTGGTCCCAGGTGTTTGTACTCCGAAATCGACCCGCATGTTTTTTTTACCGGTGAGGGGTGTTTTTGATTGGTTGTAAAATGTGTTTTTGTGTAAAAAATTGCCTAAAATAGGGAAGTTTTACTGTATTCAAATAGTGTTTTTTCATTGTTATTGTTAATGGTATTTGTTTTGAATAGCCAAAGCGCGTGAGAAGTTCGTTTTTGCTTGCATAACTGTAGCAGTGTTGTTTTTTTTTAGTTTTTTTTTTATTAATTTTATTATTTTAAAAATGTTTCAAATTACACGGCTACTGTTAAACAAGCAAAATCAAAGTGCGAGACCATTAATAATAGCAACAAGAAAACACTTGCTTCAATTGCGGTAGGCAAACCTACTCACATTTGACGCCATTGATTCCGGTATTAAAACAATTGTTTTTAAGCAGAGCCCGCCGTTTTAATGGTAACGGGAGCTTAGATCCTGGAGTCCTTAGATCCTTGCCTTTGAGTGGCGTCATTTCGAAGCAAACTGGAAAGTACACCGACACCGACCGATTTCTAGGCTTAGGCTTAGGCTTAGGGTTAGATTTAGGCTTAGGCTGTTTAATTTTGACGCCATCTGCCAAGGATCTAAGGACTCCAGGATCTAAGTTCCCTCAATCGTTTTAATACGGTTGACTAATCAAGGAACACCCCACACCGAAAAAAAATTGCCTCGTTTGCGGGTAGGTTTCGTACAGTCTTCGGGTAGTAGTGGTGCAGAAATTAAGCATTCAGAGCACTGCTACAGCTTACATTTCTCCAAACAATGCTATGATTATAATGAGGATGCTTAATTAAAAAATCCAATGTGACTTTGAAAGATTTATCATTTATTGCAGTATGTAAATCCGTTTGCCCTTAAACTTCCAAAAATGGCCTAATTTATTCGTGCCGCCGTGCAATGGCACTGCAAGTGACCAAATTTCTGTCCTTCATATTAGCCAACGTCACCGAACTTGGGCCCAAAACTCCTTCCGTCCTAAGTAAGTTATTTATATACACTGTTTCTTAAATAATCTCCGTTAAATCGGTAGCGCAATGGTAAAATCATTCGCGTATACAAAAGCAGATGGTTACTGGGTCGAATCCAACCGCCAGAATTCAGTGACTAAAAATTTGAATGCTGATTTAACATTATACATTAACCGTTGCCGTTGTCAGTCCTTGGTCAAAGTCATAGTGCGTCCTCCGAAGTAATGATTGAGTTCCTTGTTGAGTTTGCCAGTTTCCAGGGTTTCCATCAACCCTGGTGTGGTCCGTCCGGCACGCCTCTCGCCTTGCTCACCCCCTCTTCCCACTCCCGGAGGAGCTCAGCAACCGCTACGGGGTTTGCCCAAAGGTCCTCTGGTCCCAGTGTCGTGTTGATGTGTGTGCATGTAAAAAGGTGTTGTGTTGTGTGTGTTTGTGTTTTGCATAGCGGGCAGTTTGGTGATGTGTGTTGTATTGGATTGATTTTGTGTAGGTAGGAGTAGAGGAAAGGAGATTTCCCTGCCCTGAGTTGGGCGAGGGTTCTCCTGACCCCGCGAGGAAGATTTTCTTCCTCGTTGCTTATTGCTGGTGCTTTTGTTTGAAGTATTGGGTTTATTGGAGTGTTATTTATGTGGTTTGTAACTGTGTTTGTGTGGATTTGTTGTTTTAGTGCTTTGTAAGTTTTGTTGTGTATGTCTGTAGGTATGTTTGTTGTGTAGTTGTTGTTGTGAAATATTGTTTACTTTTTGAGCCTGCTGGGTGCAGGTTGTTGTGTTAAATAATTAAGTGGGTTGTTTGTGTACATGGCCGCCAATTTTGCTTGTTTTGCGTGGAGTTGGATGTGTGTTGCTATTGGGAGGACTTTAGCCTCTGTGTGTATGATGTGTGTGTTTGTGTCTGTGGTGTGCCCTGTTGCGACCCTGAGAGCTGTGTTTTGTATTGTTTGTAGTTTGCTGATTTGTGTGTGTGATGTAGTGGGGCCCCAGACTGTGCTGGCATACTCAATTATTGGTCGAGTGATTGCCTTGTATGTGTGTATGAGTGTTTCTTTTGGTTTACCCCACGTTGTTGCTGTGAGTGCGTTTATGATTTTGAGTGTTTTGCGTGCTTTGTTGTGTGTGTTTGCGATGTGTGTGTTGAATGTAAGCTTGGGGTCGAATGTGAGCCCCAAGATTTTTGGGTTTTTGGTTGTAATGAGTGTTGTGTTGTTTATTTGTAGTGATAATTGTGTGTTGTACTCTGCAGGGTCTGGTGTGAATAGTGTGGATGTTGTTTTGCTTGCATTTAATGTTAGTTGGTTGTTGTCTGTCCATGCTTGTATTGCGTGTAGGTATGGTTGTATTTGTTGTTGAGCTATGTGGTGGTTTGGGTGTGATGCATATATTGTGATGTCGTCTGCATATGTTATGATGTGTACGTTTGGTGGTGGTGTTGGTATGTCTGCGGTGTAGATGTTGAATAATGTACTATAATGTAATAATGTACATATAATGTTGAGTTCCTTGTACTCTTGGTAATAGAGAATAATATGCAAATTTTGTTGAAACCGTTGGAATTGTAACGATTGAGTTAGTTGTACTCTGAGTAATCGAGACTAATATGCAAATTTCTGCTAAAACAGTTGGATTTTTGCTGAAAAATGACTATCGGTACGGCAACTGGTAGCCGGGCTCTGGCAAGATCACCTTGCTCAGTAGATCAAAAGATCAATGTATTACCCAAAAATCCACCAAAACATTCATCGCACTGATTTGTATATCATTAATTAAGCTATAAGTTTTTAAGGAGCAGCAAACGGAGTTTGTTAGATATAGGACAAAAGGTAAGATGAAAAATCTAAAATCAAATATTCCTCTAAAATAATAACAAAAGCTTACAAAAGAGCGTCTTTAATCTTTAGAGCTTTTTAAAGTAATAATATGTCAGCACTGCTATATACTTACACCACCTATGTTCGATCTCTGTTAGAAACTAATACAGTGATTTGGAATCCTCACTTATTAAAGATATTCAAAAAATTGAAAAAACAAAAAAAATACTTACACGGCGCTTGCATAGCAGATGTGGATTTCCTCATGCATCGTACAATGAAAGACTAACAGAGTTACGTTTAGATTCTTTAGAAAATTGGAGAATAAAAAATGACTTAGTAATGGTATACAAAATTTTGCATGGTTTTGTAGACATTAATCTTGATAAATTTTTTTTCTCTTGAAAAGAACCACTGAACCCGAGGAAATATATATATAAATTAAAAATGAACAAATTTAATACAGATATTAGTAACTATTTTTAGAATAATATCCATTTGGAATTTTTTGTCTAACGAAACAGTAGGAGCACGTTCTTGTGTATCATTTAAAAACAAAATTAAAAATATGATGTTTACAAACTAGCATAAGGTTTTTTAAAGTTTCTTTATTTGTATTATTTATTCTGATTTTCGTTTTGACAATTTTGCATTATGTATTGTGATTTTATAACACTATAGCATATAGTTGTACTGTCCTATATATATAAATGTGTTACTGTCCGTAATCTGTGCGACTGAATAAATTTACTTACTTACTTAAATCAATTAAAATAGCTTGGTAAGTTTGCAGAAATTTTATTATACTTTAGATGAAATTTAAGTTGTATTTCAAAAGTTGTAATTTTTTAGCATATTTGTTGTTAAAGATTGACACAAAATATGTTTTTTAATTGTAGCTTTTAGTATTGATAAACTAATAATGTTTAGTTAAGTGTTATTTTTCATTTCCGGTTATATTTTGACTTACAAAACACTTTTAGTAAACAGGCGTGTGAGTAAATTAATACGAACTAAATCAATGGAAATATGGTAAGTTTGCAGAAATTTATTGTACTTTAGATGAAATTTCAGTTGTATTTTAGACCTAATTACTTAATTTTTGTTGGTATATTTGTCAAAAATACAGAGTATGTTCTTTTAATTGAAGCTTTTAGTGTTGGTAAGTTTATAACGTGTAATCAAGTATGTATTTGTGATTTTCGGATTATATTGTAACTGACAAAACACCTTTAGTGAACAGGCGTGCAATAGGTATGTAAGTTTGTTGAAAACATTTCAAATTAGCAATATAAAGTATTGTTATCGGGTTTTCAAAATAGTTATTTTTATTATTAATGCTTTACGACAAGCAAAAAAATCATCACTTATAGTTTTTAAAATTACAGCAAGTTTATAAGGGGGTATTATATCCAGGTACATTCGTCGTTACTCTGACACAAAGAGTCACAATCAATATAAAATCAACGTTACTCTGACTCATTTTGTAGTTAGTAAAGTACTGTTAGAAATCTAAAACGAGTCACAGTCCCACGTATTTTATACAAATTGTGGCTCACTGTGTCAGAGTAACGACGATATGGTATTAAAATATTTGTTTAAAGATACTGGATTTGGTGAAAAAAAGTTTAATTTTTTTTTATAGAAATTTTATTTACGAAAAATTTGCTGAATCACTCTCATAAAATTAACTTAAATGTCTAAAATTGTTTTATTTAATATGTACAAAAAATCCAAATAAAATTTGAGTGTTCCTACAATGCATGTATTTGTGTATTTGCTAAACGTTTAATTAATCATTTTTAAAATTATATTAAACGATAAAAATTAATTAATTTATAATATATAAAAAAAACTTTGAAAAAACTTTAATTGTTCTATGTGCATTGCTTTGTAAAAAATCTAATGATCTTTTTTTATTAGTATTTCGTAAACAAAATATCAGCCAAAAAAAATAACTAAAAAAGGCTTTTAATTCCATTAACTAGAAATTATATATCCATTAACTCATTTTTTTAAATTGGCAAGATCGTGAAGTAATTTATTACATAGTATCTCCTTTACTTCTTTAATCTTTTATGTAAGTGTTTTTAAATCAAACTTAACTGTGTGAATACTGAAGTTAGTTCTATTTTTCGTTTAAACATTTTTAGGAAATAAATGTAATTAATCTTCTTAATAGTAGAAGTTTATAATTACACCAAATTTTACAAAATGCATATAACATAGTTTTATTAAGAAACGTCAAATAAAAATAGTTCTCAGGTAAATAACGAGTATGTAATTTATTTAAGTTTGTGAAAACGGTGAATTTGAATGTATATTTATTGAATTTTGGATTTTTTATTTAAGCTTTACTCGAGTATATTAAAATAGTGTATTAGCTTAATAAAATAATAGCTCTCTGTTTCCAAAATATAAACTACATTAAAACAATTGGAGCTATTGTTCACAGCACATCTGAACGGAAACGGCTCAAAAAGGCTTAAATTATGTACATTTAGATATAGGCACCTTGAACTGGAACTCGGTTTATACATGAAGTATGCAATAAACATAGCGAGTCACCATAATGGATAATTACCGTATCTTCCACTTATCTTTCGTAGTATGCCGATCAACCGATTGAAATTTCGCGCGCTTTCGAGAGTTGATCTGCATACTACAAAAGATAAATAGGAGATACGGTAATTATCCATTGTGGTGACACTTATCTATATTGCATACTTCATGTATAAACTGAGTTCCAGTGCAAGGTGCCTATATTGCACCTATTAAGATATTTTACGTTGGTATCAATATATCTGAATGATTTTTTAATTTGTAACAATTGAAACTATGAAACATTGGTTAAATCATAATAAACATACAGTATTAGCGTTTTTCCCTAAATAAATCACAGCAAAACATTCATTATAATATATTTTATTAAAAAATTATTTCATCAAAAAATTCTTTCTGTGCACACAGGGTACGGGATTTTTAGAGTCACAAGTAGGGAACTTGGAGCCATCGAAAATTTGTGGGAACTTGGAGCCTTTCTGAAAAAATAGTTTGGGCTAAAATTTAGGTTTTACTTAGGCTTAAGTACACGTTTTAGCGATTTTTATTTTTGGCTCCAAGTTCCCAACTTGCGGCTCCAAGTTCCCCACTTAAGGTAAAACGATACAGTTGCAGAAATTTTACCAATTTTCCCCAAAACATGTACTCGGGGGTTTTCGGAGGTCCTAATGACGAATCCGACCTCCGTTTTTCAATTTGACCCCCCGGGGGCACTAGGGGGGTTGCCAACCCCCTTGGGGGGCATTTTGACTATATACCGGTTTTACCTCAAAACCACCTCAAAACACGTACTACGGATTGAATACAGTATTGAATAATGAACAGTTTTTTTAATTAAAAAATTAAAAATTATAAAAAACATTTTTTGAGTTTAAAAACATTGCTAGGAGGACTCGTACCTAGAGCTCCAGGATTCCGATTTCGACGCTCTAACCACTCGGCTACTGCTCCGTATGAAATTCTTTCTTAAAAGCTAGTTTTAAACAAACGTTTCAAAATGTAGTTTCCCGACGTCAAATCAAAAAAATATAAATGAAAGTTTAGTCATTTGATAGGAATTACAGTCCCGAGCAGAAATAAAGGTCATTTTTCAGACGCAGGCAATGGCCGTTATGCCTGTCTCCGCGCGAATAAGAGTTATAGATTTCAGCATGAAGGGAAGCAGTGCAAATTAAGAGCTTTGCATTTTGGCTATAACCGGCCGCTTCTTCTAAGCGCATATGCGCGCGCCTGCGCGCATATGCGTTCTAAGGTTCTTGCTTTTTCCCCTACATGAAGAATTCAAAATATTGTTTGTAAAGCATAAAAAAACCTTCAAACACAAAGTGTTTAACGTTTAAAATAAAATTTATGTTACAAATTAAAAAAATATATATAAGTCTTATAAACAAACGAGCCAGCCAAAACAACTTTATAGTCCACTTACAAATATTTCTTAGTTTCCTTTTCTCATGGACCTCGTCGCCATAACGCTTATGCGTCCATACGCTTATTCCCAACGCGTCTGAAAACTACCTTTATTTCTGCCCGGGACTGTAGTTTGTTCCCAACTTTTAACACAGCATTTGTACGTGTACCATAATTCTGAGCCAGTTTTTAAATTTTTAACGAAATCTCTACTATCACTTCTTTTTATTTTTTATTTCAACAATTTTAGCAATAAAATGAAATTAAAAACTTCAATAGTAGGGATTTCGTTGAAAATTTTTGTGGGCATGTATATTTGGTGTATCTAACTTGAGTTAAATTTTTATTAGGTAATATTAACTTTGGTTCTGCTAAATTGGGAAAAACTGTTTTAAAATGCCTTTTTTCAACGAAGCATATCTCGGCGTGGATTAGTCCAACAAAAATGTTAAGGCTACCGAACTGACCGGAAAAAATACCCTTTCTTCCAACATATAGTTTGCTTCTGTCCGTCACATACGGTACGAGTTATGCACAAAAACCGACAGGGTATCTTAACTGTATCGTTCCACCTTAAGGCTCCAAGTTCCCCACTTACGGCTCCAAGTTCCCCACTTACGGCTCCAAGTTCCCCACTTACGGCTCCAAGTTCCCTATTTTTGGCTCCAAGTTCCAGCTCGAAGTTCCCTAGGCTCCATCGACCCTAAATCGCATACAGTTTATTTTATAATTTAAAATTTAAACTGCGTGATATAAAAGTTTACATTATTTCGCACATAGTTGATCTCTGATAATAATATTTAATACGATATCTTACGACATTGACTATCAATTAAAAAAATACATGTACAACGGTCTAATTAAGAATTATTACTAATACTAACTAATACAGTAAGATCTCAACAGAAAATGAAACAAAATCGTATTATCACTTTTATTTTAAATCAAGTTTGACATGACATTTATAATAATATCTCTCGCAGGTCTTTAAGTTTTAACAGTGGTTACTGTATATCAGCAGTATACAGTTTTTTTTAAATTTTAAATTTTTTTAATTATAATTGAGGTTGAAATGAACCACCCTTTGGCACGAGAGTGGGCGGTTAAGCCTTATGCCAAAAACTGAATGAATATTCTAACCTGTACTGTAATGAATATCTTATTTCTATGATACGGTGTCAATAATCATAAAGTTCGAAGGTAATGATGATAATAAAATATATTGTGATTGCAGCGGGAGTTTAATTTTTGAAGCCGTAAAAACTTCGTGTGTTTTGGTAATTTTTCAACTAAAAAACTTTTTTTTTTTGTTTTTACAACAGTAATTTTCAGTCGCATTGGAAGGGATGGAAATTTTCCGCCTCCCCCGCACGACTCCCGATAGCGATCCTTCTCTGTTCTAATCAGAAGGAAAAAAGAATAAAAATCTAATCAAATCAAAATACCCTCGGAGACTCCTCATTATCGCCTTGCACGAGAAGAACCCCCGAATTAGCCAACCGAGTTCGAAAACCCGTGAAGAGGAAGGAAAACTTTGAAGCCTCGTCCATCTAACTACAATACGCCAAGTTGACCACAGACTGGGTCAGAGTAGAATTTGAAAAAATTAAACTTTGTAAAGATTTTTAATAAAAACCAGACAAACTCCCATTCTAAAGGTTGGTTCATACTTATGACAAAACGTCCTTTTTACAAAGTCCAAAGAACAATTTTAGAAAAGCCAAAACGTCCTTTGGACATACCAAAACGTCTTTTGGATTTTTTCCTTTGGACGAAGTATGAACTCTACTTAAAATTTGTCCTTTGAACAAAGTCCAAAGGAAAAAATCTAAAGGGAAAAGTCCAAAGGACAAAATCCAAAGGGAAAAGTCTAACGGACAAGAAAGTATGAACACGTTGTCCTTTGGATTTTGTCCTTTGGACAAAATCCAAAAGACAAAGTCCAAAGGACGTTTTGACGCTGTTTGACGGTTTTATGTTGTGTTTGTCCTTTGGACAAAGTCCAAAGGACTTTTGTTCTTTGGACTTTGTCCAAAGGACGTTTTGTCATAAGTATGAACCAGCCTTAAGTCTTTCATTCAGTGAAAGTGACATCGTGCTGTATTGTTATAAACATTTTAAATTACAACTGATAAATAAGTTTGGGGTTGTGCACTGAGATTTCTTGATTTTCTTTGCTTATTGGGCATATAAACCCAAGATGAGGCTATTTTAGGAACGAAAATGGTCGTTAATGATTAATTGATACGACCAACACGTGTTGCATGATGTCAGTGATTTCTGTTTTTAAAAGTAAGTAAATTAACAGTTATGTACAATAGGTATAAAGTAATAATTGTTAGTAACAAAAGTTCCTGCTTGGAAAGAGTGACGATAATTCATAATAATGCATGCCTTTTTCAAACTAAACGTAAGCTGCTTCTAATCCATTCTTCGAGACTTCGTAGTGCTATACCCAAATTATCCAGGTATAAC